>MU671111.1:23142-60938 GCA_026770625.1 Nicotiana glauca | reverse complement strand
TGATTTCAGAGTTTATCCGGAGTTGTCGAGGTAGCTGCCTGACGTCCGCAGGACCCGACTCCTCCCCTATCCCTTTCATTATCTTTCCGCACTTTTGAGATATTGAATTATTTGGAGTCTTGTCACACTGTATTGTTAGAGGCTCTAGACTCATGACCCCAGGTCTTTGGGAATAATTCCGTGTTATCGTGATATTCAGCTTAATCTTTTAGCTTCATTGTTGTTAACGTTATGTAAATAATCGGTTTTGAGCTTCATGCTCGGGTTGAGAGTGTAATTGGTCGGGCTTGCCTAACAATTGTGTTGGGCGCCATCACGACCGGGTTGGGGTCGTGATAGTCTACTAAAGTTTCCCACAAAAAATAAATTGGCGCCAGATATTAGTTAATATTAGTCACAAAATTAATATTATTGGTGATAAATTAGTTTTGTCACTAATGTTGTAAACAGTTGGTGACAAATAATTGTTCGTTTTAAAATTAGTTATATTTTCGCTACTAAATAGTTTCCTCACTAAAAGTTTTATATTTTTTGCAACCTTAATTTTTGTCACTAATAACATAAATAAATTAGTGACGAACGGTGTATCATCTCTATTTTACCTATGAAATTATTAGGTAGAACAAAAAGTTCATCACTGTTATTATCTTTTTTGAACAAAAATTAGAGTCGTACTTAAATGCACATGCACATATATTTAGTGAAGAAACAAAAATTTTGTAGCGATAGTTTTATCTAGTCAAGTTTTCCACCAAAAAAATGGATTGTCGCTAGTTATTTAGTAACATTAGTCACAATATCTAAAGTTAATGGTGACAAACTAATTTCATTTCTAATATTGTAGGCAACTAGTGAAAATCATTATTTGTCTAAAATTAGTTATATTTTAGGCTTTAGCGGTGAAAAAACTTGGTGACTAAGAGGGTGTTTGGCTAGGCTTATAAGCTGGTCCACTTCCCAGTAGGACTTAAAGTCTCTTTGTAGAGTCCCTATGCAACCGTTACACTTCCCAGTAGCCATATCCGCTCCTCCATGCGGACATTACATATCCTAACAGCCCCTTCCACTCCTCCATGCATCTATTACACTTCTCAGTAGTCCCTTCCACTCCTTCATGCAACTATTACACTTTTCAGTAGTCAATTTCACTCATCTATGCACCATTGCACTCCTCCATGCAACCATTACTCCCCTCCATGACTACTTAATTATAGAAGTTTGTCTTTATCCATCCTCCTATACAGATTTTGAATTTTTTTAAAACTTTCGCCATATAGTGGCAGTGCACTTCATAGATTTTGGATTTTAAAATCTTTTTTTTTACACTTCTGTCATATAGTGATAGTGCACTTTATAGGTTTTATCTCATAGTCTTTACCTTCATCTTGGTGGTTGAATTCTAATTAATAACGGATCGGTCTCCCAAATTTTGTAGTGGTAAATATAATTTTGATTTTTCGTGTTGATTTTTCCACTTTGAGCAAAGTAATGTCGATTTTTAAACTTTCAAAAAAAAAAATTAATCTTCCTAGTTTTGTTCTTGGTTGTAAAATGATAGAAAAGAATAGGGGGACTTCTGCACTAAATATATTGTTACATAATTTCTCAATTTTAATTGGCTATTTTTAAATCAATAGTCTTCTTAAAATAAATAAATATAACAATAATAAATGCAAAAAACACAAACAATATTATAAAGAAAAATCATATTAATCCATTACTTTGATCCACTTGAAGTTAGTAAATATAACTAAAGAGAAGAAATTATCAAGCTAAACATTAGTTTATTGTAATGACCCGACTGGTCGTTTTGAGTACTAGTGCTCCGTTCAGTAGTCGGAGGCCATGAGCAGCTTCGTTTCAGGTATTATGACTTGTAAGCGTGGTCGGAATCGAATTTCGGGAAGTCCAGAGTTGATTTGGGAAGAGAATTCTTATTTCGGAACATTAAAGTTGAAGGAATGAACTAGGATTGAAATTTTGAGTAAACGACCTTGAAATCGGGATCTGAAGATTCAAGTCAGTTCGTATGATGATTTCGGACTTGGGCGTATGCCCGGATTGCGTTTTGGATAACCCGGGAGCGTTTTGGTGCCTATTGTAGAAGTTGGCATTTTGGAAGAAATTTCATAAGTTTGGTTTGAAGTGCATTTCAGTATTATCTATGTCCGTTTGGAATTCCAAGACTGGGAATAGCTTTGTATGGTGATTTTGGAGTCTGGAGCGCGATCGAAAGTGAATTCGGAGGTCCGTAGGTCATTTTGAAGCCATTTGGTTAAAGATAGAAAATTGAAGGTTTTGAGAAGTTTGACCGGAAGTGAACTTTTTGATATCGGAGTCGGAATCCGATTCCGGAAGTTGGAATAGGTCCGTAATGTCAAATATGACTTGTGTGCAAAATTTGAAGTCTATCAGACATGATTTGATAGGTTTAAATATCGGAAGTAGAAGTTGGAAAGTTCAAAGTTCATAAAGCTTGGATTGGAGGTTGATTGATGATTTTAGCATTGTTTGATGTGATTTGAGGCCTCGAGCAAGTCCGTAATGTGTTTTGGGATTGGTTAGTTATTTTGGTTGGGGTCTCGGGGGCCTCGGATGGATTCCGGGTGGCTAACGGATCGAATCCAGAGTTTGAAGAAGTGCTGAAGCTGCTGCTTCTGGTATTTTCGCTTTCGCGGAAAACGGGACCGCAGAAGCGGTATCGCAGGTGCGAAGGGGAGACCGCAGAAGCGGTTTTGGTTGGAGCTCCAGGGATCCGCAAATGCGGTTGGGTTTCCGCAGAAGCGGACCACGCCTGCGATGTGAAGAACCGCAGAAGCGGAAGGCCTGGACGTGGGTAGAAGACGTAGAAGCGGCAAGATGTCAGCAGAAGCGGGACCGCGGAAGCGGACACGGTTCCGCAGAAGCGAAAGTTTCTGAAGATAGAAAGTGTTTTAAAATTGGGGATTTAGTTCATTTCTCTCATTTCTTCATGGCTTGGGTGATTTTTGGGAAGCTTCAAGAGAGGAATTTGGTCATCAATGTTAAGGTAAGTTATCCCCATCACTTTTGAGTTAAAATATATCAAATTATGTATGGATTTAAGCATGAAAGTTAGTTTAAATTTGGAGTTTTGGTTGAAAATCTAGAAAATTATAATCATGGATTTTGATCACGATTTTGGGTATGGAATTAAGCGAAAATCATATATTTGAGTTCCTAAGGTCATGGGTAACCTTTATCTTCGAGAAATCTTGGATTCTGGGCATGTGGGCCCGAGGGAATTTTTGTCATTTTACTAAGTAGAGTTGGGAATTTGTATAATCTGAATTTTTAACAAGTATTTGAGCATATTCTCATTAGTTTGTCATTAATTGGCTAGTTTTGGTGCATTGTGCATTGGTTCAAGCCTTCGGAAGAATATAGAATGTCGGTTATGAGTCTTCGGGGCAAGGTGAGTCTCCTTTCTAATCTTGTGAGGGGAAATTTACCCCATGGTTGAGTTAAATTGGTTATGTGCCCCTATTTGTGGGGGCTACGTACGCACGAGGTGATGAGAGTCCGTGCGTAGCTACTATTATGCTATTGTCCGGGTAGTTTAGGACCCAAAAAGCTTGTTATACTTGGATTGCTGTGAACCCATTGATAGTTTGAATTGTTTAAATCACCTTGAATTGGTAAAGGAACTTAAAAAGAGAATTAATATTAAATTTTCCCTGAAATGTTAAAAAGAGAAATTTGTCTATTTGGTTGATTATCCCCGATAAGCTCTTAATTACCTACTTGAGCATGTATTTTATGTGTGTCTGCGTCACATGGATGATTCGCGAGCAGGATATGTGTTTATTTATGGAACGGGCCGAACGCCTCACTGAGAATAGATGCATCTATGGTTCGTGCTGCTCGACCCTCGGCAGTGCACAGTTTACATTCCTGTTAGAGCGGACCATCGCCTCGGTGTGATTTGCGCATGTTTATCTGTTACTTGAAAATTATAAATGTGGAATTGGCCCTACGTGGCTTGATATAAAATGATAATATAATAAGGAATAGACTTTGAAAGCCCTTGATTTATATTTGAAGGTGTTTACCTATTTTTCTGGCTTCACCATTAGAACTTCTATATAAATCCATAATTATCCTCGCACTTATAGAATATTGTTAATTAACATCTAGTGAGTGTCGAAGTTGGCCATCTCGTCTCTACCCCTTCGGGATTAGGCGGGATACTCACTGAGTACACGTTGATTATGTACTCATACTACACTTCTGTTCATTTTTATTGCACAGGTATATATACACTTCTAGCAGCCTATTGGGCGTAGCAGCATGGATAATTCTGGGACTAGGTGAGCTACAATTTGCGAGGCGACCCGCAGCTAGTGTAGTTCCTTTTTGCACTTTTATTATCTATTCCCTGTCCACTGTATTTCGGACAGATGTTGTATTTTATTTTTACTTATCAGTAGTGGCTCATGCACTCGTGACACCGGGTTTTTGGGATGGTTTTCGAAGGGTTTGTAATAATTGTTATTATTTAAATTTGAATTCAAGTAGTGATATTTTATTTATGAAAAATGGAAGGAAAAACCTTAGAGTTTCAAAAGTATTAAAAGAGGATTTAAGTGATAATTTAGTTGGCTCGCCTGACAGAGGTGTCCGGCGCCACCACGACCCTTAGTGGATTTTGGGTCGTGACAACATGGTATCAGAGCACTAGGTTCCCGTCGGTCTCACGAGTCATGAGCAAGTCTAGTAGAGTCTCGCGGATCGGTACGGAGACGTCTGTACTTATACTCGGGAGGTTAGAGGGCTGTTAGGAGTATTTCCTTCTTGATTTCCTTATCATGCGGTTCAATTCCTTTGGGGCTTATGCCTTTAATTCCTTCCCACTCAATCTTACGCGACACGAGCGCTTGTTATAAATCGAAAGTTGAAGAATTGAAATGGCACTACAAATGTGGTGTGGGATGATTCTCCCTGTATAGTTGATTTGACTATTATGGTCTCCTTATGGAAGGATATTCCATTGTTTTAACTCAGTAACAGAACTTCTAAGAGCCTTGAGGCTAGGCACAGGTTGCCATAATGCTTATCAGCGATTATTTCTCAGTGTTATCGTGATGGTAGGGTGTTTGCCCAAGTGTCGGGGCACTGAATGAATTGAATGGAGGTTTACTCAGTGTGTAATCAAAGGGATTCAGTATTTTATTCCTGGTAGGGGAAGGTCAATCGAGCTAAGGATGGTCAAATGTGGACTGGTGGAAGTAATGAAACGTGGTAATTGCAAGCGTGGTGGAGTTCTCCTTTATATGGGGTGCTGTTGTCTTAATTGAACGCTTTAAGTTTGTCGGTGTTATGATCTGCTAAAATTCGCCTTGGGACAAGATATCGTGAAATAGTATTGGAGATACAACTATCAGATATCGCAGGGTGCGGTGGTTCTGGATTTAATTAGTATTTCAAGATGTTGACGATTCAATAAAGATGACCTTCAGAAAAGTTTGCGGGTAGTAGCAAATTGTGGATTCGAGTTCTATGAAGATAAATTTTATTAAGACAACGACTGGGCAACAAAAGATGAGAAAGGCATGTGGGAAGTGTCAGGAGGAGTTTTAAACTTCTAAAAGGCCAGCTTAGGGAGCGCAGCCCGAACAGTTGATTGAAGGAGTGAGTTTGCCCAAAATGGGAGAGTGGCAGAGAAGTGTAGGGCCTAGTAGTAGGTTGACTACGTGCCTAAGGATAGTTTGGAAGGATCTGAGATTTTAGCAACGGGCAATGGAAGTCTGTAGAGTTAATTTGAAGCATGGGGTTGTTATGTGGCAGGAGATTTGGTATGACGGAAAGGAGCTACTTGAAATGAAGAAAGATGTAGCATGACTTTGAAGTGGAATTATGTTGTCGCGCATTTAGTGGGTGTCCACGAGGGGTAAATGGACTGGTACAGCTAGGGAGTGAGCTTGGACTCAGGAGGGTTATTCCCTGTGAGCAGTTTAGCCGGTCGCGTGGTTGGCGGGGCTTCTGCAAAGAGTTCTACGGGTTATGCAGCAAAGGGAACTGTTGTGCGAATGTTAATGGTTTAGAGTATCAAATTGGGTCCTACGGTAAGATATCGAGAATGCTGGCGATTGATTGCGCAAGGTTATGTCAATAAAAGATTAAGAATCCTGGTGAACTCCAGAGTTTTGTAATAATGTCTTCAAGCTAAGTGGGAGAGTCCCACCGCCTATGATTGGATTGCATGGTTAACTACCCGCGGGGTTTCTGGTTATTTGCATACTGAGGCATTATCCCAGATACGAAAAAATACCATAAGTAGTAATTTGAGTAGAGGGATTATTAAAGATGTGTTATTGTCAGCCTTATGGGCTCATGTTCGAACTTGGGAAAAGATTCATGATTTATGCCATGTATAGAAACGAGTTAAAAGGGGGGTAACTCTGTCAGGTGCTTCATTGAGAGGATATTAATGTGCTAGAAAATTCAGGGAGCTAATTATATTCGGGATCAAATCAGAGCGGGTGGCTCTCAGCGACGGTCCTAGTGGAACTCAAAAGATAAAGTGTGGTACCTAATGATTTCGAGCCTATAAGTACAACTAAGAATCAAGCTTTGTAGCAGCTTATGAGAAGGTGCCCAGAATGTTCTATGATGTGTTACCTTGTGGTGTAGCATTTGAGAAATGTAAAATAATTCGTGAGATTTGAGACATCATGGTCTTGTGATTCAAGGTCACTCGGGGTGAGTATAGAGGGAGTATGTTATGTGTTGAAGAGAGTTAGTATTATTTCCAAAGCAATCAAGGATAAATTGGAAGGAAAATGGATTGATTAGCCATAGTTGAATTTGACATGTTGGGGTCTGTGATCACTCCATTCAGCGTGATCGAGTTATGTGTATGATTTGTGGTGGTACGTGTGAGGTTTGTCGGCCACCGTAATTGATGTTATTCAGAAGCATTCTTCTGTTATGGCTT
The DNA here is from genome assembly GCA_026770625.1 of Nicotiana glauca. Lineage (NCBI taxonomy): Eukaryota > Viridiplantae > Streptophyta > Magnoliopsida > Solanales > Solanaceae > Nicotiana > Nicotiana glauca. The sequence goes on along the minus strand of MU671111.1, from coordinate 53,983 downwards.
GTTAAGTGGAAGCGGATTCCGGAAGGAATATGGTGGCTTGGGCCACTACTTAGAGATTTGCATACCCTACGGTTATGGAAATTTACTTGTGTGTTGCTATGATTCTCCTGAAGTAAGTGAAGTGAAAAGTTCGTATATGATGAAGTGTTAAAATATTAATAATTTCGGAGTTACGATAAAGATCGTGTTCTATTGTATGTTGGCACGTTGGGTGCAGTGAGTAGCATGGAAATTCGCAGTGTGGATTGAGGTTGCAGTTTGCTGTTGGTAAGGATGTTACAAGCTCGGATGAGCTAGAAAAGGGTGGAATGATTAAAGTGAATTGGTGTTGTCTTCAGCGTTACCCGAGATCGATGTTTTGTGGAAAGTCCTTGCATCTTGGTTAAGGATTATTGATCGCTTTTTAGCATTAGTGCGGCCGATGGTTTGGATGAGCGGACCCGTTATTTATTTCAGAAGGTATTGGGAGCGTATCCAACGGGAAGATTGTATAAGTGTGACATGTAGTCACTTGATTGACCAAAGATTTGAACCAAATATGAGGATTGTGGTAATATCATTAATTTGAGAACTTAGGCCTGGAGGGCACTTTGTTTATTGGGTTATGAACTGAGGAGGTTGCTCCGGTTATGATGGTTGTTCTTAGGTGTTATGAAGAAAAGTGATTTACTATGGACCTTTGAAAGGTCACTAGCCAAGTTGGTGCAATCAAAAATTGGCTTGAGATCAGTGGATTGATTTACATGTGAACATGGCTTTATATCAGGCCAGTTGTGTTCATTTCAGTAACGCGCTCCTTATGGAGTAGTCAGGGTGTTATCTCGTTGTCAGATATTTCATGTAGTGATGCATTGCACCGTGTGAGTTGTGAGACGGCCTGAGAAATTGTGTATGTGTTGAGGATCAGCGTGGAAATGATGTATTATGAGCAAGATGGCTCTTGTGATTCATATTTGTATATCACATCTCAGTTATACTTAAGTTTTGTAGCTTATGGCGTTGTATGTTCCCTTAGGGATATTATTATGCACTTAGAGTGCTTGTGACCAAGATTCGGTATTCATTGTAATGAGCAATTTAGCTCGATGTGTATCTCCTTATGTGAATTCTACGTGTGGATCGGGCGGCACGCCGCCATAGGTATGTTATTTGGATCGGGTGGCACGCCGCTATGGTTATGTTATGAGGATCGGGTGGCACGCTGCCATGGTTATGTTGTGAGGATCAGGTGGCACGCCGCCATGGTTATACTGTGTAGATTGGGTTGCACGCTGCAATAGTGTGATGTAAGTGTAGTTTTCTATATGCTATTTTTGTATGTTCTGCTTCCTATTTTCTAAGGAAAGTCCGTAGTAGTGCGGGAGTTAGGTACTTCCTTCCAGAGTTTGTTTTCCTTTGGCATTGCGTTCGAATTGGTGGCTTATTGCCTGAGCAGCTGTATCGGATGAGACGAGATCTTTTGATCTAGGATTCTGTGCAATCCAGCTGTATGAGGTATGTAATGGAGATAAGACCATTATTGGGTTTAGAATGAGGTGAAGGTTTTGTCAAGAGTATAGACCTAATGTTTTGTTGACTCAGCAGTCGATTATGAATGTAGGTACATCTCTTCCGTCATGGCAGTATGGTAAAAGATAGAGTAAGACCTGTATATATCATGGGGCGTAATGGGAACATCAGATTAGTAGGATTTTGACCAAGTTGATCAGAAAAAGGCTATTGTGGTCCTGTGGACTAAGTGTTGCAAAGTAAGAATCCAGCAAAGTTGTACAGTCATGTTTGAGTAGAGCGTGTAGTGATTGATATGGTGATCGTATGATGGAAACGGGCCTGGCATAGGATTCCAGATGTTGGAATCGGGCTCTAAGGCTTATTTGGTTGAATAAAAGAGAATATCTTCAGAATTTATCGAGCTAATGTGCTCAGCTAAGTTGTGGTCGCACGGGGAAGGTGCATGAGCTGCTAAACAGTGATTTCAGACTACTTCCGTGTAGTTCTCAGTACGTTCGTGGACGAACGTATGTTTAAGTAGGAGAGAATGTAATGACCCGACTGGTCGTTTTGAGTACTAGCGCTCCGTTCAGTAGTCGGAGGCCATGAGCAGCTTCGTTTCAGGTATTATGACTTGTAAGCATGGTCGTAATCAAATTTCGGGAAGTCCAGAGTTGATTTGGGAAGAGAATTCTTATTTCGGAAGCTTAAAGTTGAAGGAATGAACTAGGATTAGAATTTTGAGTAAACGACCTTGGAATTGGGATCTGAAGGTTCCAGCTGGTTCTTATGATGATTTCGTACTTGGGTGTATGCCCAGATTGCGTTTTGGAAAACCCGGGAGCGTTTGGAGCCTATTGTAGAAGTTGGCATTTTGGTAGAAATTTCATAAGTTTGGTTTGAAGTGCATTTCAGTGTTATCGATGTCCGTTTGGAATTCCGAGACTGGAAATAGCTTCGTATGGTGATTCTGGAGTTGGGAGCGCGATCGGAAGTGAATTCGGAGGTCCGTAGGTCATTTTGAAGCCATTTGGCTAATGATAGAAGATTGAAGGTTTTGAGAAGTTTGACCGGAAGTGGACTTTTTGATATTGGGGTCGGAATCCGATTCCGGAAGTTGGAGTAGGTCCGTAATGTCAAATATGACTTGTGTGCGAAATTTGAGGTCAATATGGCATGATTTGATAGGTTTAAACCTCGAAAGTAGAAGTTGGAAAGTTCGAAGTTCATAAAGAATGGATTGGGGGTTGATTTATGATTTTCGCGTTGTTTGATGTGATTTAAGGCCTCGAGCAAGTCCGTAATATGTTTTGGGATTGGTTGGTAGTTTTGGTTGGGGTCCCGGGGGCCTCGGGTGGATTTCGGATGGCTAACGGATCGAATTCAGAGTTCGAAGAAGTGCTGAAGCTGCTACTTCTGGTATTTCTGCTTCTACGGAAAAGGGGACCGCAGGAGCAGTATCGCAGGTGCGAAGGGGAGATCGCAGAAGCGGTCTTGGTTGGAGCTGCAGGGATCCGCAGATGTGGTTGGGTTTCCGCAGAAGCTTACCACGCCTGCGATGTGGAGAACCGCAGAAGCGGAAGGCCTGGACGTGGGTGGAAGTCACAGAAGCGGCAAGATGTCCACAGAAGCGGGACCGCGGAAGCGGACACGGTTCCGCAGAAGAGAAAATTGCTGAAGACAGAAGGTGTTTTAAAATTGGGGATTTAGTTCATTTCTCTCATTTCTTCATGGCTTGGGCGATTATTAGGGAGCTTCAAGAGAGGAATTTGGTCGTCAATATTATGGTAAGTTATCCCCATCACTTTTGAGTTAAATATATCAAATTATGTATGGATTTAAGCATGAAAATTAGTTTAAATTTGGAGTTTTGGTTGAAAACCTAAAAAATTATAATCTTGGATTTTGATCACGATTTTGGGTATGGAATTAAGAGAAAATCCTATATTTGAGTTCCTAAGGTCACGGGTAACCTTTATCTTCCAGAAATCTTGGATTCCGGGCACGTGGGCCCGAGGGCATTTTGGTTATTTTACTAAGTGGAGTTGGGAATTTGTATAATCTGAATTGTTAACAAGTATTTGAGCATATTCTTATTAGTTTGTCGTTAATTGGCTAGTTTTGATACATTGTGCGTTGGTTAAAGCCTTCGGAAGAATGTAGAATGCCGGTTTATGAGTCTTCGGGGCAAGGTGAGTCTCCTTTCTAATCTTGTGAGGGGAAATTTACCCCATAGGTGAGTTAAATTGGTTATGTGCTCCTATTTGTGGGGGCTACGTACGCACGAGGTGATGAGAGTCCGTGCGTAGCTACTATTATGCTATTGTCCGGGTAGTTTACGACCCAAAAAGCATGTTATACTTGGATTAATGTGTACCCATTGATAGTTTGAATTGTTTAAATCACCTTGAATTTGTAAAGGAACTTAAAAAGAGATTTAATATTAAATTTTCCCTGAAATGTTAAAAAGAGAAATTTGTCTATTTGTTTGATTATCCCCGATAATCTCTTAATTACCTACTTGAGCATGTATTTTATGTGTGCCTGCGTCGCATGGATGATTCGCGAGCAGGATATGCGTTTATTTATGAAACGGGCCGAATGCCTTGGTGAGAATAGATGCATCTATGGTTCGTGCTGCTCGACCCTCGGCAGTGCACAGTTTACATTCTTGTTGGAGCGGACCATCGCCTCGGTGTGATTTGCGCATGTTTATCTGTTACTTGAAAATTGTAAATGTGGAATTGGCCCTACGTGGTTTGATATAAACTGATAAGATAATAAGGAATAGACATTGAAAGCCTTTGATTTATATTTGAAGGTGTTTACCTATTTTTCTAGCTTCACCATTAGAACTTCTATATAAATCCATAATTATACTCGCAGTTATAGAATATTGTTAATTGACCTCTAGTGAGTGTCGAAGTTGGACATCTCGTCTCTTCCCCCTTTGGGATTAGGCGGGATACTCACTGAGTACACATTGATTACGTACCAATACTATACTTCTGTGCATTTTTGTTACACAGGTATATATACACTTCTAGCAGCCTACTGGGCGTAGCAGCATGAATAATTGTGGGACTAGGTGAGCTGCAATTTGCGAGGCGACCAGCAGCTAGTGTAGTTCCTTTCTGCACTTTTATTATCTATTCCCTGTCCACTGTATTTCGGAAAGATGTTGTATTTTATTTTACTTATCAGTAGTCGCTCATGCACTCGTGACACCGAGTTTCTGGGATGGTTTTCAAAGGGTTTGTACTAATTGTTATTATTTAAATTTGAATTCAAGTAGTGATCTTTTATTTATGAAAAATGGAAGGAAAAACCTTAGATTTTCAAAAGTATTAAAAGAGGATTTAATTGATAATTTAGTTGGCTTGCCTAACAGAGGTGTCCGGCGCCACCATGATCCTTAGTAGATTTTGGATCGTAACATTTATCCTAGCACTTCGATAGAGAAGATCACGGCCCCTGATGTAGCCTGAACTAGTTCCAAGAGAAGAACACTCCCTTTCTTCAGATTATTGTCGACAACAAATTATTTCCACCATTAACGAGTCTTCTCCGAACACCACTTGTGGAAGTCACAACTCATTCCTTCCCATTATATCAAGGCATGTTTTAACCGAAATAGGAGGAAGATAGCCAAAGATGCTCTTTGGAAGAAACTGCAAGAACATAATGTAAAGATAAGGTTCATGGTTCATTGTTAATTGGGATAATCAACAGTTATCAAATCATGAAAATATTTTAAAACAAATTACCATAATCACACTTGATGTACGAACTGGACACGTCCATTCGAAACCATGGATAGAATTCATCTTCAATCCATCCGCTAGCATTCATGTTTAGAGTATCTATTTTGTTGAAAGAGTTGAAAATGTTGTTCTTCTGTGTAAGAGATATATAAAGACTCAAAACTTTCTATTTCCCTCCAATCATATTTTTACTTTTCCCTTTGTTTTCCTCCAAAACTTGTATTTGACATTTTAGTCCAAAAATGTCATTTTATTTTCCCTCCTAATAAAGAAGTTAGAATACATTTTAGTTCTAAAATTTAATCATGATTTTCTTTTTATTATAATTAAGATATTTGGTTAAGATTATTACAATTAATATTAACCAATAAAAATATGTCGAATTACATATTTGCTATTATATAAACAAGGTCATGCTAGTGAATAGACTTATATGGCTGCTATAGGCAGATATGTATGAAATTAATATAAACGGTCGATAGTATTAAGAATCATAACATATAATTAGCATAAGTTATATGACTACAACCATATTAGTGAATGGACTTATATGGCTACTATATGCCGATATGTATGAAATTAATATAAACGTCTATTATATAAACGGTTGATTATACTAAGAATCACAACGATATAATTAGCATAAGTTATATGACTACAACCATATTAGGGAATGGACTTATTTGGTTGCTATAGGCCGATATATATGATAATAATATAAACGATCTATATTACTAAGAATCACAACGATATAATTAGCATAGGTTATATGATTCCAACTATATTAATGAATGGACTTATATGGTTGCTATATGCTGATATGCATGAAATTAATATAAACGGTCGATATTACTAAGAATCACAACGATATAATTAGCATAGGTTATATGACTATCTCTATATTAGTGAATGGACTTATATGGTTGCCATAGGCCGATATATATATGAAATTAATATAAACGGTCGATATTACTAAGAATCACAACGATATAATTAGCATAGGTTATATAACTACAACCATATTAGTGAATGAATTTATATGGTTGCTATATGCCGGTATGTATGAAATTAATATAAACGACTATTATATAAACAATCGATATTACTAAGAATCACACCGATATAATTACCATAGGTTATATGACTTCAACCATATTAGTCAATGGACTTATATTGTTGCTATAGGCCCGATATGTATTACCATAATGAATTACATTATTTAAATGGCTATTATATAAACGGCCGATATTACTAAGAATCACAACGATATAATTACCCTAGGTTACATGACTACAATCATATTAGTGAATGGACTTATATGGTTGCTATAGGACCGATATGTATGAAATTAATATAAACGACTATTATATAAACGGTCGATATCACTAAGAATCACAACGATATAATTAGGACAGGTTATATGACTACAACCATATTAGTGAATGGACTTATATGGTTGCTATAGGCCGATATATATGAAATTAATATAAATGGATATTATATAAACAGTCGATATTACTAAGAATCATAACGATATAATTAGCATAGTTTATATGACTACAACCATATTAGTGGATGGACTTATAGGATTATTATAGGCCGATATGTATGAAATTAATATAAACGGTTATTATATAAAAGGTCGATATTACCAAGAATCACAACGATATAATTACCTTTGGTTATATGACTTTAACCATATTAGTCAATGGACTTATATGGTTGCTATAAGCCCGATACGTATGACCATAATGAATAAACTTATATAAACGACTATTATATAAACGGCCAATATTACTAAGAATCAAAACGATATAATTACCATAGGTTATATGATTATAACCATATTAGTGAATGTACTTATATGGTTGCTATAGGCCGATATATATGAAATTAATATAAACGACTATTATATAAATGGTCGAAATTACTAAGAATCACAACGATATAATTGGCATAAGTTATATGACTACAACCATATTAGTGAATGAACTTATATGAATGCTATAGGCTGATATGTGTGAAATTAATATAAACAACTATTATATAAACGGTCGATATTACTAATAATCCTAACGATATAATTATCATAGGTTATATGATTACAACCATATTAGTGAATGGACTTATATAGTTGCTATAGGCCGATGTGTATGAAATTAAGATAAATGGCTATTATATAAACGATCGATATTACTAAGAATCACAATGATATAATTACCATAGGTTATATGACTTCAACCGTATTAGTCAATGGACTTATATGGTTTCTGTAGTCGATACGTATGACCATAATGAATTAAATTATATAAGCGGCGGTAGATATTACTAAAAATCATAACGATATAATTATCATATGTTATATGACTTCAATCATATTAGTCAGTAGATTTATATGGTTGCTATAGGCCGATACATATGACCATAATGAATGAAATTAATATAACCGACTATTATATAAATGGTCGATATTATTATGAATCACAACTATATAATTAGCATAGATTATATGACTACATCCATATTAATCAATGGACTTATATGGTTGCTATAGTCCGATACGTATGGCCTTAATGAATGAAATTATACAGACGGCTATTATACAAGGGACCGATATTACTATGAATCACAACGATATAATTACCATAGGTTATATGACTACAACCATATTAGTCAATGGACTTATATGGTTTCTATAGGCCGATACGAATGACCTTAACGAATGAAATTAATATAACTGGTTATTATACAAGCGGTCGATATTACTATAAATCACAATGGTATAATTAGAATAGGTTATATGACTACAACCATATTAATCAATGGACTTATACGGCAGCTATAGGTCGATAGGAATGACCGTATTATAAACGGCTATTTGTCAACTACCTCATCAATGGACTATATAATTTTTGTATCTTTTTTTAGTTTCCTCTTCAAAGAATATGCATTATTCTTTGAATATTCGTAAAAATATTTTTCAAGTATTCTTCAATGTATTTTTTTATCTTAGAAATATTAGTAAAAAATTTTATGTATCTTTTTTTAGCTTTCTGTTCAAAGAATATGCGTTATTCTTTGAATATTTGTAAAAATATGTTACAAACATTATTCTTCAATGTTTGTTTTATTTTTCATGATTAACGGCTCCAACCTAATTTCTAGGTTGGCATTCATGTTTAGGTTAGGGGGAAGGGTGGTGAATTATGCCTTTAATGAAGGCTTTCTTAACATAAGTGTATGGTATAAGTTTGTATACTGTATAAAAAATAATATTATGTATAGATACTAGACTTTTGATCTTTCCATCGTATAAATTATATTTAAAAAAATACGTAATAATATATGTATACATATACGAAGGCTTTTGGTCTTCCTATCCGTATAAATTTTATTCAAAAATAAATAAATACGTAACAGTATAGTTATACATATGAAGTTGGTTGATCTTTCCACGAGAGAATGATGATTTATGAGACCAATTTTTTGGGATAACTAATATTTATTAACTAATTTTGGAGGGAAAAATGACCATTAAGCCAAATGTGAAATGAAGGGCTTTAGTGGTATTTCACTAGTGTGGTCATTTTTGTGCCACGCTGAGTTTGGCCGAATAGCAGCTCCCTTTCATTTTTACTTGTCACTTTATGCATATCAAGATGAGAATAATTTTTTCCTGTTTTACCCCTAATTCTTAACCAATATTTCTTGAATAAATAATGGTCAATTGTAGCTTTCCAATGCTCAATATTGGAATTCATAGAGAACTCTTCATTATCCCCCTTCATTAAACACTTTTGTGTCCACTAAAGTCATCTTTTATTCTCTTGTTCTTTGGAGTATTTTTTTCTTTAGAAGTTTTTTTTTTTTAAAAAAAACTCTCTAGTTAGTCCAAAAAATCTGTGTACATCTCCTTTAAGAAATGGATGAAAAAGTGATTATTTTTAAGGAAATAGATGGAATTCCAATAAATATCAAGATCAGGTATATATTGTGCAACATCATTGGAATTATCAGGTTCAACAAGAATATTTAGATCTATTTGGTGTAATGAGATTTGATGACTATATCCTGTATTTATTGTTGTATGAACTCTCGTTACAGTGAAGCATGATTTATAGAGTAATGTTTTGGTGGAAAATTTTTAATTTATATACTCTAGAAATTAAATAAAAATTGGGTGAAGTATTTTCTGAATGGTTTGACTCAAAAAAAAGAATGCATGCTTTTTAACTAAAGAGATGGTCAGATGGAAGTGTAAAATATTGATATCTATAAAATTAAATGTCACAACCCACTTCCACAATAGGTCATGAGGGCGCCTGACACCCTTATCGGCAAGCCATAGCGGAAAAATTACTAAAATTCTTAGGTTGTTTCTAATTAGAAAGAAGTGGGATAAATACTTAACTTGAAATTTAAACCAGAAGAGCGAAATACTGTAAGTAATATAATTACACAACCCCAAAATAATCGTGTACTAAGTATGTGCCAGAACCCGGTGTCACAAGCTACGGGCAACTAGTAGAATATACATCCAAAAGAACATCATATTACCCTACTGTCTGAGTCTAAATAGAAAGGAAATAGAAATACAAAAGAAAGACTTCTTCGGCTGCGGGTCGACATGGAGGGAAAGCTGCTCACCGTAGAAGTTCCAAGTCCACTCACGGATACGCACCGGTATGATAACCGGATACTCACTGGGTACATAAACAATATGTACCCAATGAGTATCCCGTCTAATCTCGAAGAAGTAGAGACGAAAGGTCGACTTGATACTCACTAGGGTCAAATAATATATTGGGGTGATTATACAAACCATGAGGAAACACTAATAAGCAACAGTTTATAACAAGACATAAAATTTCTACTCTTCACTATACCTCCAACTAACCATTTAATTTTTTTGTTATATTTGTTAATTTATGTCGGGCCATGAAAGGCAATATCAATATAAAAAGAAACTCTCAGGCAAATAACATTAGCATGTGCAAATATGCCGAGGCGACGGTCCGATCTAATAGAAAATAAACTGTGCACTTGCCGAGGGTTGACAACGCGCCTATAGATGTATCTATTCATACCGAGGCAATCGGCCCGATCCACAAATAATAAGAAATACCAAGTATACACACAAGGCACATCAACAGTCATAATGCCAAGCAAGACTTCAACAATTATACAAGTATGTTCTTATTCCCCTTTTAAATCTCTAGCATATCCTAGGTGCTCGTAGTAACAAGATAATAGAGAGAGTCATATAAAATAAGCATGATGTGGGTCCTAAACTAACCGGAAAATTAACATAATAGTAGCTACGCACGGACTCTCGTCACCTAGCGCATGCGTAGCCCCCGCATTTAGAAGCAATTACTCAATTATTAATCCTATGGGGACATTTCCCTCTTACAAGGTTAGAAAGGAGATTCACCTCACTCCAAGGCGCACTTCCAATGTCAAGAATAAGTCCAAGCCCTCAATTCGGAGCCAAATGATCACAAACTAGTTAAAGGAAGTAAGAACTAGTCAATACAAGTTTACAAGATCGAATTCTAGCGATTTAAGCCATTTTACAACCCTTTTCACAAGTTCCCTAAATTTCGACCTCGGGCCCACGTGCCCGAATTTTGATATTTTTCGAAGGAAATTATTATCTACAATATAAGGATCAATAATATGTCATTTTTAGTTCATTTCATAGAAAACTTTGTGGTAAAATCTTAGTTTTTATTAAAACCCTAGGTCTAGCTCTAACCCCTTTGATTTTTCTAATTTTTTTGGTGTTTAATCTACCTAATATACATGTATCTAAACTAAGGATGAATGAAAATAAGTTACCTCACAATATTATGTTGAAATCCCTCTTTGGAAGCTCTCAAATCGCCCAAGTGTAGTGTAGGAAATAAAATAAATGCCCTTAAGTCCCGTTTTTTAAAGACCCTTCCCAGCCCTCCGATGTCGCAATTGCGACACAGGGCTCACAATTGCAATATTGCAATTGCGACATTTCATCGCAAATGCGAACAACCCCTCCCCCTGCCTCGATCGCAAAAGCGAAGGGAAGTCCGCAAATGCGAACCCTCTGGTTTCGAAAATGCGAAGTATGAGGTCGCAATTGCGACCCTTGCCCAGCCACCCCAGCTTCGCAAATACGATGACCCACTAACAATTGCAAGTTTGCAATTGCGAACAATGTCCTGCAATTGTGAGACCTGCAGCAGGGATAAAAAAATACCAGAAAACAGGTATGTTTTCTCAACTCCAACTATGCCCGAATCTCCCCCGAGCCCTCGGGGCTCCACTCCGAACACTCATTCCAGTCCTACAACCATGGGCAAACTTTCTCAAGCAATCAAATCGCATAATTAACACCTACAACCATGGATTTACACCAAAAATGCATGAAATCCTCAAGAACACCTAAATTCCTAACTTTTCACCCGAACATTCGAGTCGCGTCAAATCAATCCTGTTTCTTACCAAATTTCATAGACAAGACTAAAATATTATATCGAGCCTAAAACGGGCTTCGGAACTAAAATACTGGCCCAATATCAATGCGACCAAGCATTTTTCCCTTTTTATTAAATTCTTAGGATATCAGTTTAATAATTTTCAATAAAAATTCATTACTCCGGCTAGGGACCTCGGAATTCGATTCCGGACATACGCCCAGGTCCCATATTTTCCCACAGACTCTTCGGGACCGTCAAATTATGAATCCGGGTCTGTTTTCCAAGAAAGTTGACCGAAGTCAAACTTGACCTTTTAAGAAAATCTTAAAGAAGCAAATGGACATATTTTTACTCAAAACTCTTCCAACTCCTGAACCAATCGCCCCCGCAAGTTGTAAATTAGCTAAAGAAAGTATGAGAGGCTTTATTTATGGGAACGGGGTTCTAGAATACAAAACGACTAGTCGGGTTGTTACATTCTCCACCTCTTAAACAAACGTTTGCCCTCGAACGGATATAGAAAAGTACCTGGACTGTTGAATAAGTGGGGTATCTGCTCCGCATATCCTCCTTGGACTCCCAGGTTGCCTACTTGACCGGTTGGCCCCTCCACTGAACTCTCACCGCAGAAATCCTCTTGGACCTCAACTAGCAATCCTGCCTATCAATAATAGCAACTGGCTCCTCCTCATAACCCAAACTCTCATCTAACTGGATAGTACTGAAGTCCAACACATGTGATAGGTCGGCATAGTACTTCCGAAGCATCGAAACATGGAAAACCGGATGAAATCCCAATATATTGGGGGGTAAAGGAAGCTCATAGTGATAAATAGGATTTTAACGTGTTTTATGCCCCTACTTGCCTATACTTTGAGTATAATTTGCTACAGAATAGTCCTAAAATGCTTACAGGTTGTGCTTGATTGCAGGTTTGAGCGACAAATTGACAAAATGTCAAAGATTGGCTCAAAATGGAGTGAAACCTGCTCAAGTATCAAAGACCAATGAAGTGGTGGAAAAAGGAGCTAGTGCGGACCGCACAATTATGCATGCGGCCGCACTAGGAGTTTCAGAAAAGAGCATAATCAAGATTGTAACCACGCGGCCACGGTTGGAAATGTGCGGCCCGCGTCCAGCTCACGCAGCCGCAATATTGTGTCATGCGGTCCACACCAAGAGGTTCATAGAAGATGGAGTTTTGGGCAAAGGTTAGCCATGCGGCCGCGGTCATCTTCATGCGGTACGCACTAGATCTCCTCGCGGTCCGCGCCAGCCACTTTAGAGAAGATAGAAATGGAAGTGAGATAGCCAGTACGACCATAGTCATAATTGTGCGGCCCGTACTGACCCCTCAGGGGCAATTTTCTGTAGTTTTTGCAGCCCACTATAAATAGAACATTTTACCATTTTTAGGTCATGTGGTATTTATAGAATAGAGCTGCGCTCGTGACGACAAAAGTTTTAGCCTATTTTGGCATTTTAGCATTAATTTCTCCATAGATTCTTGTATTTTTCCTCTAGTTATTAATTAATATGGTTATTTCTTCTTCTATTTATTCTGTTTCTTCTTCAATTATGTCTAGCTAAACCCATTAGCTAGGGTTGTGGCTCAATCCTAGTGTGGGTAATTAATGGATGTTGATTTCTAATAATAGATTGATATTGGGTATTTGCTATTTGGGTTAATTTTATGCTTTAATTAAGGATTGGTGGTTGAAAACATTGATGCTAGCTTAGTGGGTTTTGACTCTTCTTGAGATAAAGGGTCTATGACCCCAAAATCGACCCAACAAGGAATTGGAATGGACCCATGAGAAATGGTAGTTCTAATTAACGGGTTAAATCTCGAGAGAGTAATCACCCTAGTTGCTTGGTCTAACTGGCCTACCCAATTGGTCTCGAGAGAGACAATTAGGCAAAATCGCTCTCTCTACCGAGAGGTGTGAGAGTGGGTACAATTGTGCAATGGTTATAACATAAATCCCAAATATGTCAATCTATTCTTAGTAGTTTCTACCTATTATTTAACCACCTAGGTGATGCCACGACCCTAGTGACTTTCTCCCTATTAGATACAACCTAGAAATATTTCCTTAGCATAATTTAGTCTTAATCTTTAGTTCACAATAATAGTTGTTAATACAAAGAAAACCCAAAAAATGTTAGGAGAGCAATTAGAAGTACAAACGTAATTCTAGGCTAAACAGACAATACAACTCCACTCCAAGCTCCCTCTGGAAATTCGATCCCGAACCACTATTCGGGTAAAAGCTATAGCGACCCGCTCTCCCTACATTCGTGTAGCGTTGAGTTGGCAGCGATCACTTTTTGGCGCCGTTGTCAGGGAGCTTACGGTGTTGACTATCTGTGTAGCTAGTTTTGTGTTTTGCTTCTCTTTCCTTCTTGTTTACTAATTTTATTTGTGTCAATCCATGGGGTACATATGGCTCTCAACGGAAATGACCCTCTTGGATATGTTTTGACGGGGGAGGAGGTTGAAGATATTGATCAAGATGAGCTTCCGGTACCTCAAGTACCACGTAGAGGTAGAAATGCCAATGCAAATCTAAATGAGCAAATCCCAGACCCTCCTCCTCCACCGCCAAGAGTGGCTCTAAGGGTGCTGCCAAATCAAGGGTATGCCAGTACCATTGTTCCTCCCCGAATCTGGGTGGGGAAATTTCAAATCATGAATGTTCTGTTGACTTTGCTCAAGCAAAGAGGGTATTTTACGGGCGCCTCCGACCAAAATACATACAAGCACTTGAAGGGGTTCGTAGATACTTGCTGGGGGAGTAAACAAACAAATGTGTCCGAGGATGCCTTGAGATTGAGGCTTTTCCCATTCTCTCTTTGGGGTAAAGAGTTGGATTGGTTAGAAAGGCTCCCCAATCATTCTATCACCACATGGGATGAATTGGCGGACAAGTTCATCGCTAAGTTTTTCTCTCCAAGTCATATGGCGGTTCTAAGGGATGAGATTCTATTTTTCAAGCAAGAGCCTACTGAACTGTTGCACGAGATTTAGAATTACGGTGAAAGAGTGCCCTAACAATGACATGAATGATGTGATGATCCAACAAACGTTCTATAGGGGCATCAACACATCCAACCAATGTATTGTGAACCAATTGGCGGGATGAAATTTTATGAAGCTTCCGTACAATGAAGCTTGTGATGTGTTAGATGAAATTGCCGATACATCTTCGGCATGGCAAAGCCGGGCAAACGTTCCTCAAGGTGGCCCTAATGTCATACATTTGCATAAGGAGTTGCATAATCAAGGCCAAGCCATTGCCGAACTCACAACAACAATGAATCAATTGGCGAAGGTGCAATTACAACAAGTCCAAAACCCGCGCCAAGTCAATGCCATGGAAGGAGTGAACATGATGAAAAGGAGACAAAGAGGGCAACTACCTCAAGGAAATTTTGATAACTATGATGATGGTGGTGGTTATTCGAACGAATGATATGATGATCAAAGTGAGGAATTCCAATACGTCAACAACTATCAAGGAATAGAGGAAATCAAGGGAACCAACAATGGAGACCCCAAGGAAATTGGGGCAATCAACAAGGTGGTAATTGGAATAACGACAACCAAGGTGGAAATTGGGGGAACAACAATTCGGGTAATCAAGGGAATTGGAACGGTAACAACAACAACAATTGGAACAATAACAATGGTCAAGGTGGGTGGAATAACAATGGTGGTCAAGGTAATTGGGGGCAAGGCTTTCAAAGCCCTCTGATGTATCAACAACCGAACAATCCGCCGTCGTTTCAATCTCAAGGGTCTAGTTTTTTGGGAAATGATTTTGGTAGAATTGAAGTTATGTTTGACCAAATGATGAAGAAGAACCAAGACTCCAATGCTCAATTGGCTTCCCACAACACTTCTATCCGCAACTTGGAGGTGCAACTTTTCCAAATTTCTCAATATTTAAATACTCGCCCAAAGGGTGCTCTACCAAGTGATACGGTAGTAAACCCTAAGGGTGGGCACAATAATCATGTGATGGCGGTGACAACACAAAGTGGAAGTGGCGGTGATGTGCATGCCTCAAGACGAAATCAAGTTATGGTTGATGAAGATGAGTTGCGAGATGATGATATGCCTTTGGTGGTTGAAGATGTAGTTGAACCCAATGTGAACAATGATGTGCGGATTGATATTCATGAGGTTGAGGAGGAGACACAAGAGACCGTTAAACCGTCTAGGGAACACATGATTTATATGCCCGAGTCGATGGTGCCTAAAGCCAAGGCACCCTTGCCTAGGCCTCCTCCGCCTTATCCTCAATGGTTGGCCAAGCAAAAGGGTGACACCAATTTAAGAAATTCATTGAGATGATGAAGAGTCTAACTATCAACGTGCCATTAGTGGAGGCACTCGAACAAATACCGGGGTACGCAAAGTTCATGAAGGATTTGGTTACGAAAAAGAGGTCAATGGAGTGTGAGACAATCAAGATGACTCATCAAGTGAGCGCAATTGTACATTCTATGGCCCAAAAACTTGAGGACCCCAGTGCATTCACTATCCTGTGTACCATTCGAAGCGTCGACTTTGCAAAAGCCCTTTGTGATTTGGGGGCAAGTATAAACTTAATGCCATATTCGGTCTTCAAGACTTTGGGAATCAGACAACCTCGCCTGACTTCAATGATGCTTCAAATGGCAGATCGATCAATGAAGTGGCCTTTGGGTATAATTGATGATGTCCTTGTTCGAGTTGATAAATTCATCTTGCCGGCTGACTTTGTGATATTAGATTGTGAAGTGGACTTTGAAGTCCCAATTATTCTTGGAAGACCTTTCCTAGCTACGGGGAAGGCTTTGGTCGATGTTGAGGCGGGAGAGTTGACCTTCCGTGTTGGTGATAAAAAGGTGGTGTTACATATGTGCAAGTCTATGAGGCAACCAAATAGCATCGAGGTGTGCTCGTTTGTTGACATTGTCACGGTGGTGATAGTGGATGACACAAGCACAATGATTAATGTTGAAGATCCACTTGAGGCCGTGCTTTTGAACATGGAGGCTAATGATGATGCTGGGAAAGTGGAGTGTGTAAACTCATTTCATGGTATGGGCTCGTATTCTTATGAGCCTAGGAAGTTGTCCTTGGATCTTGAGAATCACAAAAACACCACCAACCAAGCCATCTATTGAGGAGCCGCCGGTGTTGGAATTGAAACCACTTCCTCCTCACCTCAGGTATGAATACTTGGGCCCTAATTTCACTTTAACTATTATTCTTTTGTCTTGCTTAACTAACATGCAAGTTGATGCCACTTTTGCGGTTCTTCAAAAGCATAAAAGCGTTATTGGATGGACATTGGCCGATATTCGGGCGAAAAGCCCCGCATTTTGCATGCACAAGATCATTTTGGAGGAGGATCAAGGCCTTCTCTTGAAAATCAAAGAAGATTAAATGAGGCGATGCAATAAGTGGTAAAGAAAGAGGTTATTAAGTGGTTAGACGCCGGTGTGGTTTACCCGATCTCAGATAGTTCATGGACATCTCCGGTCCAATGTGTGCCAAAGAAGGGTGGAATGACGGTAGTGACCAATGCCAACAATGAGTTGATTCCTACTCAGATGGTTACGGGTTGGAGAGTGTGTACTGTCTATAGAAAGCTTAACAAGGTGACAAGAAAAGATCATTTCCCACTACTATTCTTGGATCAAATGCTCGATCGTCTTGCGGGTCGGGCCTTTTATTGTTTTCTAGATGGTTACTCGGGGTACAATCAAATTCTAATTGCCCTGGAGGATCAAGAGAAGACAATATTTACATGTCCTTATGGCACGTTCGCTTTCTCGAGAATGCCATTTGGACTATGTAATGTCCCGACAACCTTCCAAAGGTGTATGATCGCAATTTTCACCGATATGGTGGAGGATATTTTGGAGGTCTTCATGGACGATTTCAGCGTGGTTAGGGATTCATTTGAGGAATGTTTGGTGAACTTGGATAGGGTATTGGCGAGATGCGAAGAAACCAACCTTGTGCTCAACTGGAAGAAATGCCACTTTATGGTGGAAGAGGGTATTGTATTGGGTCACAAAATCTCAAAGCAAGGAATTGAAGTTGATAAGGCAAAAATCGAGGTTATTTCGAGACTCCCTTCCCCTACTTCTGTCAAAGGGTAAGGAGTTTTGGCCACGCCGGGTTCTACCGGCGATTCATTAAAGACTTCTCGAAAATTGTGAACCCACTTCGCAAATTATTGGAGAAGGATGTCAAGTTTATCTTTTATGAGAAGTGCATGGAGTCTTTCGAGCTATTGAAACACAAGTTGACCACAACTCCTATCATCACCGCACCTAATTGGGATTTGCCTTTTGAACTTATGTGTGATGCGAGTGATATGGCAGTAGGTGCGGTGTTAGGTCAACGGATCAACAAGATGTTCCATCGTGTGTATTATGCTAGCAAAATGATGAATGAGGCCCAAAGAAACTACACGGTGACGGAAAAAGAGCTATTGGCTATTGTGTTTGCAAAGGAGAAGTTTCAACCTTATCTTATGGGGGCAAAGATGATCATACACACCGACCATACAGCCCTCCGGTATTTGATAACAAAGAAGGATTCGAAAGCAAGATTGATGAGGTGGGTGCTACTCCTTCAGGAATTTGACCTAGAGATTGTGGATAGGAAGGGAAGCGAGAATCAGGTTGCGAACATCGCCAACTTCATTGTGACCGGTAATGTCCCTGTGAGCTCTCTTCCAACCAAAGGAAGTAACTCAAGCGGGATAGCTTGGATTTTTATTGGGATGATCAGTATTTGTTTAAAATTTGCATGGATGGTGTGATAAGAAGATGTGTCCCGGAAGGTGAACAATTGGGCATATTGGAGGCTTGTCATTCCTCTCCTTATGGTGGCCATCATGGGGGGGTAAGGACGGCTTCAAAGGTTTTGAATTGCGGCTTCTATTGGCCGACGTTGTTTAAAGATGCTAGTGACTTGGTGAAGAGATGTGATGCATGCCAAAGAGCCGGCGGGATTTCAAAGAAGGATGAGATGCCTCTCAATATAATTCTCGAGGTGGATATTTTTGATGTTTGGGGCATTGATTTCATGGGCCCGTTCGTGAGCTCTTGTGGGAACACCTATATTTTTGTGGAGGTGGACTATGTTTCAAAGTGGGTTGAAGCCGTGGCTTTACCCAACAATGAAGCCCGGAGTGTTGTGGCGTTCTTGAAAAAGAGTATCTTTACAAGGTTTGGCACCCCTCATGCTATCATTTGTGATGGGGGTTCTCATTTTTACAACAAGGCTGTCGACTCATTGCTTGCTAAGTATGGAGTTAATCACAAAGTGACCACCCATTATTATCCACAAGCAAGCGGTCAAGTGGAAGTCTCAAATCGGGAAATAAAGAGTATTTTTTCCAAGACGGTAAATGCTAATAGGACCGATTGGTCGAAGAAATTGGATGATGCTCTTTGGGCTTATCGGACGACTTACAAGACTCTAATTGGTATGTCTCCGTATTAGTTAGTATTTGGTAAATCTTGCCACCTTCCGGTGGAATTAGAGCACAAGGCTATGTGGGCGTTGAGAAAATTGAACTTGGAATGGGATGTTTCAACCAATCTCCGTGTTGAGCAATTAAATGAGCTTGATGAGTTTAGATTTCATGCCTACTCCAGCTCGTCCTTGTATAAGGAAAAGATGAAGTACCTTCATGACAAATATGCTTGGGGAAAGGAATTCAAGGTTGGAGATATGGTTCTTCTTTTCAACTCCCGGTTAAGGTTATTTCTGGGAAAACTCTAGTCAAAGTGGAGTGGCCCTTTTGAAGTGGTATTTGTGACTCCTTTTGGTACTCTTGATCTCAAGAACAAGAATGGTGAAGTATTTCGGGTTAATGGGCATCGTGTGAAGCATTATTAGGGAAAGTTTGATGACATCCACGTGGTGGCACTCCTTTATTTGAAATGATGAGATGGTAACATGCATCGTGCCGTGACGTTAAATCAGGCGCTTCTTGGAAGGCAACCCATGTCGTTTTCTATTGCTTTGATTTTATTTGTAGACTAGGATTTTTGAGCTAATTGTTTGTGAGATGTTGCAGGGATAATGTTGAAGCAGTGCAAAACAAAAGTACACAATAACAGGTCTCTGAAGTTGCCAATGCGGCAACGCTACATATCAGTGCGGTCCGCACTGGCATGCGCAACAAAGTGTAAAAATGCAGAGACTCTGAAGATTACTAGTGCGGCCGCGGTAAGATTTGTGCGGTCCGCACCAGTATAAGATGAAGGTGATTGGTCTTTGAAGCCTACCACATGGCCGCGGTCATGATTGTGCGGTCCGCGGTGGTCTCGCACGGCCGTGTCCCTTTTTTGTGCGGCCTGCATGGGCTTCTTTCTGCAAAGGCACAAGGTAAGACTCAGCGCAGTCCGCGGTCAGGTTTACGTGGCCGCGCTGGAGGGTAAGTGAAAGGGTCCCACTTCGTTTCCATAAATAGGGACTTAGGTCCTTATTTTACCATTTTTGCCAAATCGAATACCTAAGCCCTAAATTTGACTGTTCATCTGAGACTGTGATTGTGTGATTGCATCAAGTGTTAATTCTTCATAATCCTGGTAACAAGTTCTCACATTGATCATTAATTAGTTGTTAATTTTAATTTTTGTTATTTCCCAATAGTCTTAGCTTCTTTTTTTCTTCAGTTTTTTCTTAGTTTAATGTTTTGGTTAGTTTAATTGTTGTTTCTAAATGCTGGGCATGATTTTCTATGGTGGGTAATCGAGTAGGGACACATTAGATGTAAAACTTGAACAAAATGGGAAAATATGTAAAAGCCTAGTTCGTTCCTGACTTTTGACCCAGCGCGACCCGTGGTCTTGTTTATGCGGTCCGCATGGCTCTGACGCGGCCGTACCCTTTGTTCATGCGGCCTGCGGTGGCCTTGGTCTTGAATGTTAAGAAGTCTCCAGCGCAGCTGCGTCCCTGTTTGTACGGTCCGTGCTTTCCCCACACGGCCGCACCCCCTTTTCACGTGGCCCGCGTTGGTGGGATTTAGAGAAGCTGACTTTGTGTCGATCTTTCAGTGCGGCCCGCGGTCATGATCAAGCGGCCTGCGGTGCCTCCCATGCAGCTGCGCTCCAGATTGTGCGATCCACGGTGACCTAGTCTGAGATGATGTCTGCAATTTTTCTTGCTATTATTCTGCAGTGGTTTTCATCTATTGATACACTGATTGTGCTTCAACTAACAAAGTTAGACGTGTTTGCTTGCAGAAAACGGTGAGACGAAGAGGATGAGGTGCCAAACAACCCGGACAAGGAGACTCCTTCCGGGGAGGAAAAGCTAAACAAACCAAACTCACTCCCTGACCAAAGCTGGAAATAAGGAAATAGGTCGTGAGTGTCGATAAACAGTAGGGGAGTGAGTACCTTCCCACTCAGGACATCTCAGCTGACTCGGGGCAAGCCCCTTCAGTACCAGTTCCATCTTTAGCCATGCTCCACATGTTGTACAGTCTGAGTCATTTGATGGCTCAGCAGCGGGTAGCGGTGAATACTCCACCTCCCCCACAGCTTCAGCATGTGGGGAGAGGGCAGCAGGTGGTAACAACAGTGATGATGAGGCTCTGGGTAGTGGGGTGCCTGAGGTTGGGGGTGTAGAACGAACAAGAAAAATGGAAGTGTGGGAGGACCGCTTTGTTAGTCAAGTGGCCTTCCATTAATTCAGAGAAATGTGGCCCAAAAGAAAACTAATCACGGAGAGAAGCGTAATCACACTAGACTTATTGCCATTACTCCCCAATGTACACGAGCAGTTTGAAACTAGAGTTGGGTGGGATCATTTTAGTGATGATTTGATTGATGCAAACGAGCACGTGATCAAGGAGTTCTTTTGCAACGTAGCCTACACCAAAAAGGACTCCACTATGACCAAAATGTGAGACAAAAATGTAATGTTTTTGGGGAAGGCGTTCAATGATTATTTGGGTTTCGATGATGAAGACGAGACCCAATAAAATGAAAAGCTGGAGATGATGGAGGAGGTTCACCCATGGTTGGCAAAGTATTCGGCTCATCCGGGCACTATTTTGGATTGGATACAAGCGGGGGTAAAGATTTTGAGAAAGAATTTGAATTTCGAGGCTAGAAGGTGGCTCACTTTTGTGTTCAACAGGCTTGACCCCACTTCCCATGACCAGACTATCCCACTCCCACGGGCTGTGCTGATTGCATCTATCATGGCTGGCTTCCCTATCAATATGGGGAATGTAATGTACAAGGCGATCATTGCAATAAGGGTTGACAACATTTGGAACTACCTGTACCCCAACACTTTCACTATGTATTTTCGGGACTTGAAGGTGAAGAAGAAGTCCTATGATGTGACAGTGCGGCAAGTGTCCCCATTCTCATGGTTTAGCGTTCAGGGGCCGGACAACCCAAAGGACAAAAAGCACAAGGCATCCGCTTCTGCCCCGACTGGCCAGTCTGATGAGCCAGTTGTGGTAGAGGCTACTGTCGAGCCTTCTACTGAGCTCCCCTCCATTCCAGTTGTCTTTGTTCCAGATTATGTTCCCTCCTCCTCTGTGGTTCCTAGTTCTTCAGCTGGCCCAATAGTCCCATCTTCCCGGACCAACCCTTTGACAGCCCAGAAGTTAGCAAAGACCATGGCCAGTTTAAACACCTGGATGTCAGTTGTGACATCCAAGTTGTCCACATTGGCCACTTCAGTTGAGGCCCATTCAGCACCAGCAACTGTTCAGATTCCTCAGTTTGTTAAGGATACCTTGAATCCTGGCCAACCGGGAGAAGATTTTGGAGACTCAGGCCACCTTGACTAAGGTGGTATATTCACATGGCAAAGCTCTCAAAGAGCTTGCCAAGGAGCACAAAAAGATGAGAAAGTCAAGGTCTTCCAAGGAGTCAGTGAAGATGCTTCGAGCAGATGTGAACAAGCTATTGGCGGATCAGCTGCCTTTAGACTTGTTATTTGGGGAGTCAGCCCCTCTAGAAGCAGCACCAGTGCTAGAGCCACAGCAGGAGCAGGCACCCAGGCCCCCGAGGAAGAAGAGGAAGCTGCCCAGCACTGAGGGTGTAGTGATTGAGTTGGCAAATATTCAGGAGCCGGTCTAGCAGCAGAACCCTATCTCAGCAGCGGAGTAGCATCAGGCCGGGAACCAGTCTAAGGTTCCCACCCATACAGAGGATCAGGGGACCACTGAGTGTCCCATGCAGAAGGACCAGGCTTAGGGATCCCTCTATATCCTTTATTCTAACATTTTGTGCTTATTTTGGTAGTTGGCATTGGGGACAACGTCAACTCTTATTCGTGGCGGTGCGCCCTACTTTTTATCTATTTGGATGATTGTATATATTAGATAATCCTCTTATGTTTTTGATTTGATTTTCTAGTTGGTCTGTACATAAATTTACATTTTAACTACTTTTCTCGTACCTTTTATTATCTCTTGGTCTGTATATAAAGTTAATTTATGTATATATTCATCCCCCCGTTATATATTCTACTCCCCCATTGTATATATTCATTCGGTTTTTCTATTTTCGCAAATTTTTTTTCATTTTTAGCTTCATAGATAGGCTTGTAGCCTTTTGTTTTGTTTTCAGCATTTTCAATAAGCCCTTGGTTTTCTTAATGCCACGGTTCTTTCCAAGGGTAGAGTGTTGTGCGAACCGGGTGGCTCTTCCCAATGATAGATGGCGTGACAACCTTCTTAAGTGTTTGAGTCCGTTTTTAATTTCTTTTTCTTTTGATTTTGATACTTCGTAGTTAAGGGTACCTCAGGCAAAGCTTCACTTGGGCCTAACACATTTGCCTTTGATCCCATGGTCAAAGACATAACATTGTGTTTAGGGTATGGTGAAAGTCGTGGCCTTAAGACTCTTGTGTTGACCAAACAATCATCATGTGGTCTTTTTGGACCATTGTGCGCTTGAATTGTAACTAAGGTCGTTGTGGTCCCTCGACTCGATATCTTTAGCAATCCCCCAGCACGTGTGGTGGTGAATCGAATTTTGAGTCCAAGTCTCGAGCCAGTGGTCTAAAACTTGCCATGAATGTTTGTTGAGGTGAAATCCTAGGTGAATTTTGACTTGAGAAGTGATTATAGGCTCTCCTTGATCCAAATTCTATGTTGAACAATTCCATGACCTACCAATGAAATGATCCCTAGTTAACCCTTTTGAGCCTTGAACCTTTTCCTTTCAAGAACCAAAGCTACAAGCTTATACCCGTTCTTAATGATACATTCTCTTGGCACCCAAATCTTCCCTTGAGTAAATGGTAAATGTCTAAGTTTTGGGGGAGAGACAAGAAAGGCAATGTGGTAAAAGGTACAAAAGCAAAAGAAAAGGAAGGGAATGAAAAAGAAAGAAAAGAAAAGACAAAAAGAAAGACCAATGTGAATAAGAACAAAAGTGGATTCAAGGAAAGAAATAGTGAAAAAGGTGTGGAAAAAGTAGACAAAGGAGAAATGTTTTGAATTGCATAAGAAAGAGTGACAATGTGTCTCTGTAACCCCTTGAAAAGAAGTGAATACTCCAATGAGTCAAGAAAGTGTGCTAAAATGATTCAAAAGAAGTGCTTAAGGGAAGATTGAACCCACTTTAACAAAAACATAACCTACCCTTACCTAAAAGCCTTCACAATGACTCCACAAAAGCCCTATATGATTTTGACTTGAAGGGAACCTACATTAGTGGATACTTACAAAAGGGGCAAGCATATGGTACTTAGAGCCGAACTTGTGACCTTCTTCCCGAGAGAGATGAGTGAAAGTCCATCAACCTCGGTCTGTGTTTCAGTACTCTAAAAGGTGAGGTTCGCTTAGGGAGAGTTGAGGATATGTGAGTTTGGGTTCTATAATGACCAAAGTAATTGAGATAAGTTCCTTGATGAAATGTGTCAACTCTTGATGCTCTTGTATCACACTTGATCCACAGGTTCAAAGTTTAAATGTGTTAATGATGCATTCGTAGTGAGGGCAATTGTTAGTCCCAATTGATGCTTGTTGAGGTTACTTTAGGATAGCTGGAATTACTTGGATGTTTCCTTGAAGGGGTGGGTCTAATTTTGTTTGCTTGAGGACAAGCAAAGGTTTAACTTTGGGGCAGTTGATAAGTAGGATTTTAACATGTTTTATGCCCCTACTTACCTATGCTTTGAGTATAATTTGCTACAAAATAGTCCCAAAATGCTTACAGGTTGTGCTTGATTGCAGGTTTGAGTGACAAAGTGACGAAATGTCAAATATCGGCTCAAAACGGAGTGAAACCTGCTCAAGTATCAAAGACCAATGAAGTGGTGGAAAAAGGAGCTAGTGCGGACCGCACAATTATGCATGCGGCTGCACTAGGAGTTTTAAAGAAGAGGATAATCAGGATTGTAACCACGCAGTCGTGGTTGGAAATGTGCAGCCCGCGTCCAGCTCATGCGGCCGCACTATTGTGTCATGCAGTCTGTGCCAAGAGGTTCAGAGAAGATGGAGTTTTGGGCAAAGGTCAGCCACGCGGCTGCAGTCATCTTCACGCGGTCCACGCCAGATCTCCTCGCGGCCGCATCACACTTTTACGCGGTCTGCGCTAGCCACTTTAGAGAAGATATAAATGGAAGTCAGACAGCCAGCGTGACTGCGATCATAATTGTGCGGCCCGCACTGACCCCGCATGTGTAATTTTGTCCAGTTTTTCTAGCCTACTATAAATAGAACATTTTACCATTTTTAGGTCAAGTGGTATTTACAGAACAGAGCCGCGCTCGTGAGGACAAAAATTTTAGCCTATTTTGGCATTTTAGCATTAATTTCTCCATAGATTCTTGTAGTTTTCCTTTAGTTATTAATTAATATGGTTATTTCTTCTTCTATTTCTTCTGTTTCTTCTTCAATTATGTCTAGCTAAACCCATTAGCTAGGGTTGTGGCTCAACCCTAGTGTGGGTAATTGATGGGTGTTGCTTTATAATGATAGATTGATATTGGGTATTTGTTATTTGGGGTTAATTTTATGCTTTAATTAGGGATTGGTGGTTTCAAACATTGATTCTAGCTTAGCGGGTTTTGACTCTTCTTGAGAAAGAGGGTCTATGACCCCAAAATTGACCCAACAAGGAATTGGAATGGACCCATGAGAAATGGTAGTCCTAATTAACGGGTTAAATCTTGAGAGAGTAATCACCCTACTTAAACCCTAGTTTCATGGTCTAATTGGCCTACCCAATTGGTCTCGAGAGAGTCAATTCGGCAAAATCACTCTCTCTATCGAGAGGTGTGAGAGTGGGTTTAATTGTGCAATGGTTATAACATAAATCCCAAATATGTAAATCTATTCTTAGCAGTTTCTACCCGTTAGTTAACCACCTAGGTGATGCCACGACCCTAGTGCCTTTCACCCTATTAGTTACAACCTAGAAATATTTCCTTAGCATAATTTCGTCTTTATCTTTAGTTCATAATAGTAGTTGTTAATACAAAGAAAACCCAAAAAATGTTAGGAGAGCAATTAGAAGTACAAACGATTCTAAGCTAAACAGACAATACAACTCCACTCCATGCTCCTTTTGGAAATTCAATCCCGAACCACTATTTGGGTAAAAGCTGTAGCGACCCGCTCTCCCTACATTCGTGTAGCGTTGAGTTGGCAGCGATCAATAAGCAACCTCCCCAACCCGTCTCAACACTTCAAAGGGGCCAATAAACCTTGGGCTCAACTTGCCCTTCTTCCCTAACCTCATAATACCCTTCATGGGCGAGACTTTCAAGAGAACCTTCTCGCTAATCATGAAAGATACATCGCGCCCCTTCTGATCCGCGTAACTCTTTTGTCTGGAATGAGCTGTGCGGAGCCTCTCCTGAATCAACTTTAACTTATACAAGGAATCCTGTACCAAGTAATTTAGCCTCGCCAGGCTCAAACCACCCGATAGGAGAACGACATCGTCGACCATATAAAGCCTCATACGGGGCCATCTCTATGCTGGACTGATAGCTATCGTTGTATGCAAACTCTGCTAGAGGCAAGAACTGATCCCACAATCACACATGCTCTAAGCATATCCTCCAAGATCTACACTGTCCGCTCCAACTATCCATCGGTCTGAGGATGGAATGCTGTGCTAAGCTCTACGCAAGTCCCTAACTCACTCTACACGGCTCTCTAGAAATAGGAAGTGAACTGAGGGCCTCGGTCTGATATGATGGAAATTGACACACCATGCTATTGGACTATCTCCCGAATATAGATCTGAGCATACTTCTCTGCTATATAAGTAGTCGCCACTGGAATGAAATGGGCCGACTTGGTCAATCTATCCACAATGACCCACACTGAATCAACTTTCCGCAAAGTCCACGGTAACCCTACTACGAAGTCCATGGTGATGCGTTCCCATTTCCACTCTGGTATAGGCATCTGCTGAAGTAGCGCACCTGGCCTCTGATGTTCATACTTGACTTGCTGGTAATTCAAACACTTAGTCACATACTTCACGATGTCCTTCTTCATCCCCCGCCACCAATAATGCTTTCTCAAATCACGATACATCTTCGTAGCCCTCGGGTGGATAGAATATCGCGAACTGTGTACCTCGTCTAGGATCCTCTCCCTTAGAACATCAACATTAGGAACACATAGATGACCCTGGAGTCGCAGAATGCCATACTCGCCAATATAAACCTCCATGAAGTACTGTCTCCCTGAGAACCGCCAAATATGGATCACCAAACTGTCGGGCCTTAATCTCCCCCAATAACAAGGACTGAGCAACCACACATGCTAGAACTCGGCTGGCCTCTAAAATGTCCAACCTCACAAGTCTGTTAGCCAAAGATTGAATGTCCAAGGCTAGGGGCCTCTCCTCTGCTAAAATGAATGCTAGGCTACCCATACTTTGGCCTTTCTGCTCAAGGCATCCGCAACCACATTCGCCTTGCCCGAATGATAAAGAATGGTAATGTCACAATCCTTTAGTAACTCAAGCCACCTGCGATATCTCAAGTTAAGGTCCCTCTGCTTGAACAGATGCTGCAAGCTGCAATGATCGGTGTAAACCTCACATGACCCCCCAAAAAAATAATGCCTTCATATCTTAAGAGCATGGAGAATCGCTGCCAACTCTAGGTCGTGCACGGGGTAATTCTTCTCATGAACCTTTAGCTGACGTGAAGCATATGCAATAACTCGCCCCTCCTGCATCAATACGCATCCCAAGCCAATGCATGAAGCATCGCAATATATTATATACATCCCTGATCCAGATGGCAATACAAGAACCGATGCCGTAGTCAAAGCCGCCTTAAGCTTCTGAAAGCTCTCCTCGCAATAATCGGACCAAATGAATGGGGTGCCCTTCTGGGTTAGTCTGGTCAAAGGTGACATAATGGATGAAAAGCCCTGCACAAATCGCCGATAATAACCTGCTAATCCCAGGAAACTCCTGATCTCGGTTACTGAAGTAGGACGTGGCCAACTTTGAACTACCTCAATCTTCTTTAGATCCACCTTAATACCCTCTCCTGACACAACATGCCCCAAGAATGCCACTTACTCAAGCCAAAACTCACACTTAGAAAACATAGCATACAACTTCTGTTCTAGCAACGTCTGGAGCACTACTCTCAAACACTGCTCGTGCTCCCCCAGGTTGCGGGAGTATATCAAGATGTTGTCAATGAAGACAATAACAAAGGAATCAATATAAGGCATGAATAACCGGTTCATCAGATCCATAAATGCCGCTGGGGCATTAGTCAAGCCGAAGGATATCACCAGAAACTTACAGTGGCCATATCTGGTCCCGAATCTCGTCTTCGGAACATCCGAGTCCCGAATCTTCAGTTGATGATACCTTGACCTCAGGTCAATCTTAGATAACACTCTAGCTCCCTTCAACTGGTTGAACAAATCATCAATACGAGGCAACGGGTACTTGTTCTTGATGGTGACCTAGTTCAACTGGCGGTAATCAATGCACATCCGCATGGTCCCATCCTTCTTCTTCACAAATGGCACTGGTGCGCCCCAGGATGATACACTGGGCCTGAAAAACCCCTTTGCTAACAACTCCTCCTTCAAATCCTTAGGAGCCATACAGTATGGTGGAATAGATATAGGCCGAGTGCCTGAAGCCAAGTCAATATGGAAATCAATATCACGATCCAGAGGTATGTGTGGAAGATCAGAGGGAAAAACATCTGCGAACTCTTGGACTACTAGCACTGAATCGATCGTCAGAGACTCTACGCTGACGTCTTGAACATAAGCTAGATAAGCCAAACACCCCTTCTCGACCATGTGTCAAGCTTTTAGGAAAGAAATAAACCTGCTAGGAATATCAACTGTGGAACCCTTCCACTCAAATCTTGGCAATCTTGGTATCGCCCACAAGTGTAGAAACATGAATAGAAGTGTAGAATCACCCACAAGTGTAGAAACATGAATAGAAGTGCCTAAAGGCTCAGGAGAAATAACCAGGAAATGAGCAAACAGAGGTGATACATATGAGTAGGTAGACCCTAGATCAAATAATACCGAAGCATCTCTATCACAGACGGAAATAATACCTGTGATGACGGCATCTGAGGCTAATGCATCTGGCCTGGCCGGAAGTGCATAGAATCTAGCTGGGGCATCGGTTATCTAGCCTCCACCTGACTGGGGAGTAGCTGGCTGACCTCTCCCTGTCTGGCCTCCACCTCTAGGATGGCCTCTGCCCTCCACCTCTAGGTGGCTGGGCAGCTGCTGCTGAAAGCATGGGCCGCTGACCCTGCTGCACTGCCTTGCCCCGAAGTCTGGGGCAGTATCTCCTCATGTGACTAGGATCTCTACACTCAGAACAACAGCGCAGGGCGGCAACCTGCTGCCCTGATGGCTAACATTGATAACCATAGACCCGCTGGAAGAAGTTGGATAGCTGGTGGATGACATGAACTGTTCGACATGGCACTAAAATAAGAATCAGAAGGACCTTTAGGACCTTAATGCCCACTGGAGGAACCTTGAGTAGCTGGCGAGCGGTAGGAAGTCTCTGGCAGAGCACTGAGATAGGGGCGTGCTGGAGCCCCACAGGCAGGAGGTGGCATTGAAACTGGTTGCCTACTAGGCTGGCCCCTCCCATACTAACCTATGTCCCTAGTTGGGGAACCTCTGAATCCACCGGAGAACCTAGCTCTCTTATCCTGCTGTATCTGCTCTCTACCCCTCCGACATCATCCCTCAATCTAACGAGCAATCTCAACCACTAGCTGATACTTTGTGCCCATCTGCACCTCTCGAGCCTTACTAAATTGAATCCCGGGATGCAATCCAACGACAAATCTCCGCACCTCTCCGAATCTGTAGGAAGTATCATGAGTGCATAGCGGGACAACTCGGAAAACCTCACCTCATAGTCAGTCACAGACATCTGACCCTGCTCGAGCTACTCAAACTGGTACTGCAGCTCCTTCCTCTCAGAGGGCGGGATATACCTATCCAAGAACAACTGTACAAACTGATCCCAAGTGATGGGAGGAGAACTTAGGACTGCCACCATCTACGGTCCCTACCCTCGAGCTGAAAAGTAGTGAAGTCAACTCCATGTGACTCCAATATCCTCATGTTGTGCAGTCTGTCCCTGCACTTGTCTATGAAGTCTTGAGCATCCTCATGACGCTCGCCCCCAAAGACAGGAGGATGAAGCCTGGTCCATCTGTCCAATAACTTCTGTGTATCACCATACACAGCTCGCCTGGGCTCGGGTGCCACTGCAGCAACTGGCTGAGCCCCACCTATGGGTAGTACACCCGGAGTCTGATATACTACACCTGCGTGACCTGGGGCCTGAGCAGTAGGGGTCTAGGCTCCCCATCCTGCCTGTGAAGTAGCTGGGTCTGCTGGAAATAAACCGGCATATGTCATAGTGTCCATGAACCGTAGCATGCAGCCTATGACCTCCTGAAATCCCAGTGCTATCATGAAATCCGTCGGGGTAGGCTCAGCTGCGGGCACCTCGCCCTGCTCCTCAATAATAGGATCCTCCACAGGATCTGCTGGTGGTGCAACTGGAACGGCTCTGGGCCACCCTCATCCCCTACCACGGACCAGTGCCCTCCCCCGGCCTCTACCTCGGCCTCTAGCAATT
>MU671111.1:12733-23052 GCA_026770625.1 Nicotiana glauca | reverse complement strand
TGGGGGGGGGGGGGGGGACAGCTCCTCCCGGGTCCAAAACGTTAGTGGTACGAGTCCTCACCATCTGTGAGAGAATAGAAGAGGGAAATTTAGTTCACTAAGCACTGCACGACAGGAAATGAATAAGAGTAGTCTTTCCTAATACCCTATAGCCTCCCGAAGATAATACAGACGTCTCCATACCGATCAACAAGACTCTATCAGGTTTTCCCATAACTCATGAGACCTACGTGAATTTAGTGCTCTGATACCATGTCACGACCCACTTCCACAATAGTTCATGAGGGCGCCTAACACCTTTGTCAGGCAAACCATAGCGGAAACATTACTAAAATTCTTATGTTGCTTCTAATTAGAAAGAAGTTGAATAAACACTTAACTTGGAATTTAAACCAGAAGAGCGAAATATTGTAAGTAATATAATTACACAACCCCAAAATAATCGTCTACTAAGTGTGTGCCAGAACCTGGTGTCACAAGCTATGGTCAACTAGTAGAATATACATCTAAAATAACATCATACTACCCTACAGTCTGAGTCCAAATAGACAGGAAATAGAAATACAAAAGAAAGACTTCTTTGGCTGCAAGTCAACATAGAGGGCAAACAGCTCACCCTAGAAGCCCCAAGTCCGCTCACGGATACGCACCGGTATGATAACCAGATCCACCTGCCTCAGATCCTGTACATTTAAGTACAGAAGCGCAGTATGAGTATATTAACAATATGTACCCAGTGAGTATCCCGTCTAATCTTGAAGAAGTAGAGACGAGAGGTCGACTTAATACTCACTAGGGTCAAATAATATATTGGGGTGATTATACAAACCATGAGGAAACACTAATAAGCAACAGTTTATAACAAGACATAAAAGTTCTACTCTTCACTATGACTCCAACTAAACATTTAATTTTTTTGTTATATTTGTCAATATATGCCGGGCCATGAAAGGCAATATGAATATGAAAAGAAACTCTCAGGAAAACAACACTAGCATGCGCAAATATGCCGAGGCGACGGCCCGATCCAATAGAAAATAAACTGTGCACTTGCCGAGGGTTGACGGCGCGCCTATAGATGCATCTATTCATACCGAGGCGATCGGCCTGATCCACAAATAATAAGAAATATCAAGTATACACACAAGGCACATCAACAGTCATAATGCCAAGCAAGATTTCAACAATTATACAAGTACGTTCTTATTCCCTTTTTAAATCTCTAGCATATCCTAGGTGCTCGTAGTAACAAGATAATATAGAGAGCATATAAAATAAGCATGATGTGGGTCCTAAACTACCCAGACAATTAATATAGTAGTAGCTACGCACAGACTCTCGTTACCTGGCACGTGCATAATCCCCGCATTTAGCAACAATTACTCAATTATTAATCCTATGGGGACATTTCCCTCTTACAAGGTTAGAAAGGTGACTCACCTCGCTCTAAGGCGCACTTCCAATGTCAAAAACAAGTCCAAGCACTCAAGTTGGAGCCAAACGATCACAAACTAGTTAAAGGAAGCAAGAACTAGTCAATACAAGTTTACATGATCGAATTCTAGTTATTTAAGCCATTTCCCAACATTTTTCACAAGTTCCCTAAATTCCGACCCCGGGCCCACTTTCCCGGATTCCGATATTTTTTGAAGGAAATTTTTCTCTACAACCTAAGGACCAATAACATGTGATTTTTAGTTCATTTCATAGCAAATTGCGTGGTAAAATCTTAGTTTTTATTAAAACCCTAGGTCTAGTTCTAACCCCTTTTGTTTTCCTAATTTTTTTGGTGTTTAATCTATCTAATAAACATGTATCTAAACTAAGGATTAATGAAAATAACTTACCTCACAATGTTATGTTGAAATCCCTCTTTGAAAGCTCTCAAATCGCCTAAGTGTAGTGTAGAAAATGAAATAAATGCTCTTAAGTCCCGTTTTTTAAAAACCATTCCCAGCCATCTGATGTCGCAATTGTGACATAGGGCTTGCAATTTCTATATCACAATTGCGAAATTTCAATTGCAAATGTGAACAACCCCTCCCCTGCCTCGATTACAAAAGCGAAGGGAAGTTCGCAAATGCGAACCCCCCTGGTTTCGAAAATGCGAAGTATGAGGTCGCAATTGCGACCCATGACCAGCCACCCCAGCTTCTCAAATGCGACGACACACTCACAATTGCGAGTTTGCAATTGCGAAAAATGTCTCGCCCTTGTGAGACTTGTAGCAGGGATCAAAAAATACCAGAAAACTGGTATGTTTTCTCAACTCCAACTATGCCCGAATCTCCCTCGAGCCCTCAGGGCTCCACTCCGAACATTGATACCAGTCCTACAACCATGTGAAA
This sequence comes from Nicotiana glauca, assembly GCA_026770625.1. Lineage (NCBI taxonomy): Eukaryota > Viridiplantae > Streptophyta > Magnoliopsida > Solanales > Solanaceae > Nicotiana > Nicotiana glauca. The sequence goes on along the minus strand of MU671111.1, from coordinate 20,704 downwards.
ACTTTTTCAAGCAATCAAATCGCATAATTAACACCTACAACCATGGATTTACACCAAAAATGCATGAAATCCTCAAGAAAGCTTAAATTCCTAACTTTCCACCCGAACATCCGAATCACGTCAAATCAATCCCGTTTCTCACCAAATTTCATAGACAAGAATAAAATATTATATCAAATATGTACCGGGATCCGTGTCATGACCCACTTCCACAATAGGTCATGAGGGCACGTGACACCCTTGTCAGGAAAGCCATAGCGGAAACATTACTAAAATTCTTATGTTGCTTCTAATTAGAAAGAAGTGGAATAAACAATTAACTTGGAATTTAAACCAGAAGAGTGAAATATTATAAGTAATATAATTACACAACCCCAAAATAATCGTCTACTAAAGTGTGTGCCAGAACCTGGTGTCACAAGCTACGGGCAACTAGTAGAATATACATCCAAAAGAACATCATGCTACCCTACTGTCTGAGTCCAAATAGATAGGAAATAGAAATACAAAAGAAAGACTTCTTCGGTTGCGGGTCAACATGGAGGGAAAGCAGCTCACCATAGAAGTCCCAAGTCCGCTCACGGATATGCACCGGTATGATAACGAGATCTACCTGCCTCAGATCCTGTACATTTAAGTATAGAAGCATAGTATGAGTACATAAATAATATGTATCCAGTGAGTATCCCGTCTAATCTCGGAGAAGTAGAGACGAGAGGTCGACTTGACACTCACTAGGGTCAAATAATATATTGGGGTGATTATACAGACCATGAGGAAACACTAATAAGCAACAGTTCATAACAAGACATAAAAAAGTTCTACTCTTCACTATACCTCCAACTAACCATCTAATTTTTGTTATATTTGCCAATTTATGTCGGGCCATGAAAGGCAATATCAATATAAAAAGAAACTCTCAGGCAAGCAACATTAGCATGCGCAAATATGCTGAGGCGACGGCCCGATCCAACAAAAAATAAAATGTGCACTTGCCGAGGGTCGACGGTGAAGCCGAGGCGATCGGCTCGATCCATAAATAATAAGAAATATCAAGTATACACACAAGGCACATCAACAGTCATAAATGCCAAGCAAGACTTCAACAATTATACAAGTACGTTCTTATTCCCTTTTTAAATCTCTAGCATATCCTAGGTGCTCGTAGTAACAAGTTAATATAGAAAGTTATATAAAATAAGCATGATGTGGGTCATAAACTACCCGAACAATTAACATTGTAGTAGCTACAAATGGATTCTCGTCACCTAGCGCGTGCATAGCCCCCTGCTTTTAGCAATAATTACTCAATTGTTAATCCTATAGGGACATTTCCCTCTTACATGGTTAGAAAGGAGACTCACCTTGCTCCGAAGTGCACTTCCGATACCAAGAACAAGCCCAAACTCTCAATTCAGAGTCGAATGATTGAAAACTAGTTAAAATAATTAAGAACTAGTCAATAAAGGCTTACAAGATCAATTCCTAGCTATTTAAGCAATTCTCTAACCATTTGCATGAATTTCCTAAATTTCAACCCCAGGCCCACTTGCCCGGATTCCGAGATTTTTCGAAGGAAATTGTTCTCTATAACCTAAGGATCACTGATATATGGTTTCTAGTCCATTTCATAACAAACTTCATGACTAAATCTTAGTTTTATTAAAACCCTAGGTCTATCTCTAACCCTTGATTTTACTTAGTTTTTAGTGTTTAATCTACCTAATGTACATGTATTTAAGCCGAGGATGAATGGGAATTACTTACCTTACAATGTTATGTTGAAACCCTCTCTTTGGAAGCACCCAAATCGCCCAAGTGTGGAGTTGTGAATGAAATAAATGGCCTTTAGTTCGAATTAAATGAACTCTCGGCCCCAGCGATTTCCGCTTCTGCGGTGCCAAGACCGCTTCTGCAGAAACCGCTTCTGCGGAAAAAGGCCCGCTTTTGCGAAGATGGCCCAAGAAGACTAGACTGCTTCTACGGTCAGGTGCCCACTTTTGCAGGTCTGATTCTGCAAATTTCGAGCTGTTTCTGCGGATATGGGCCTGAGGATCTGGACCGCTTCTGCGGTCTGGGCGCCGCTTAAGCGGAATCGCTTCTGCAATCTCTAGGCCGCTTCTGTAGTTTCGCCTTAGCCTGGACCTTTACTCTTTTGTGATGGGCTGACCGCATCTGCGGTACCACTTCTGCGGTCCAAGAACCGCAGATGGGATTATGACAGAAGCTGCAACTTCAGCTCTTCTTCAATTTTCTTACTTAGCTCGAACCTCGCTCGCTTGACGTTCAGGGCTCCCGATCCCCGCCCGAACATACCCACAAGTCTGAAATCATGACGCGGACCTACTCAAACCCTCGCAACTCCCAAAACAATGCTAAATCTCGGAATCAACCCCTAAAACCAAATGAATCAGACTATTAAATCTTCAAGTTCTTAATTCTCCTCTAACGGGTCAAAATGCCCTCAAACTACTCGGATTGGCACCAAATTTTATGGACAAGTCTTAAACGACATTACGGACCTATACCAAGCTCCAGAACCAAAATCCGAGCCCGATACCTAGGGAATCAATGATTACTTAGTTTCTTTAATTCTTAAGAACTTCAATTTAACAATTTCACATAAAAATTCATTACTCGGGCTAGGGACCTCGGAATTCGATTTCGGACATACACCCAGGTCCCATATTTTCCCACAGACCCTCAAATCATGCATCCAGGCCTGTTTTCCTAAAATGTTGACCGAAGTCAAACTTGGTCTTCTAAGAAAAACTTAAAGAAGCAAAATGGACATATTTTTTACTCAAAACTCTTCCAACCCCCGAATCAATAGCCCCCGCAAGTCGTAAATTAGCTAAAGCAAGTACGGGAGGCTTTATTTAGGAGAACAGAGTTCTAAAACGCAAAATGACCAGTCGGATCGTTACATTCTCCACCTCTTAAACAAACGTTCATCCTCGAACGGACATAGAAAAGTACCTGGACTGCTGAATTAGTGGGGATATCTGCTCCGCATGTCCTCCTCGGACTCCTAGGTCACCTCCTCGACCGGTTGGCCCCTCCACTGAAATCTCGCTGCAGAAATCCTCTTGGACCTCCAATGGCGATCCTGCCTATCAATAATAGCAACTGGCTCCTCCTCATAGCCCAAACTTTCATCTAACTGGATAGTATTGAAGTCCAACACATGTGATAGGTCGGCATGGTACTTCCGAAGCATCGAAACATGGAAGACCTGATGAACTCCTGGTAGACTGGGGGGGGGGGGGTTAAAGCAAGCTCATAAGCAACCTCCCCAACCCGTCTCAACACTTCAAAGGGGCCAATAAACCTTGGGCTCAACTTTCCCTTCTTCCCGAACCTCATAATACCTTTCATGGGCGAGACTTTCAAGAGAACCTTCTCACTAATCATGAATGATACATCACGCACCTTTTGATCCACGTAACTCTTTTGTCTGGACTGAGCTGTGCGGAGCCTCTCCTGAATAAACATTAACTTATCCAAGGAATCCTGTACCAAGTAATTTAGACTCACCAGGCTCAAACCACCCGATAGGAGAACGACAACGTCGACCATATAAATCCTTATACGGGGCTATCTCTATGCTGGACTGATAGCTGTTGTTGTATGCAAACTCTGCTAGAGGCAAGAACTGATCCCACTGCCCTCCAAAATCAATCCACATGCTCTAAGCATAGCCTCCAAGATCTGCACTGTCCACTCCGATTGTACGTCGGTCTGAGAATGGAATGCTGTGCTAAGCTCTACGCGAGTCCCCAACTCACTCAGCACGGCTCTCCAGAAATGGGAAGTAAACTCTGGGCCTCGGTCTAGTATGATGGAAACCGGCACACCATGCAATCGCACTATCTCCCGAATATAGATCTGAACATACCTCTCTGTTGTATAAGTAGTCACTAATGGAATGAAATGGGCCGACTTGGTCAATCTATCCATAATGACCCACACTAAATCAACCTTCCACAAAGTCCGCGGTAACCCTACTGCGAAGTCCATGGTGATGTGTTCCCACTTCCACTCTGGTATGGGCATCTGCTGAAGTAGCCCCCCTGGCCTCTGATGTTCATACTTGACCTACTGGGAATTTAAACACTTAGTCACATACTTCACGATGTCCTTCTTCATGCCCAGCCACCAGTAATGCTACCTCAAATCATGATACATCTTTGTAACCCCCGGGTGGATAGAATATCGCGAACTGTGTGCCTCCTTTAGGATCCTCTCCCTCAGACCATCAGCATTAGGAACACATAGACGACCTTGGAGTCGCAGAACGCCATCCTCGCCAATAGAAACCTCCCTGGCACCTCCCTGAAATATCGTCTCTCTCAGAACCGCCAAATGTGGAACACCAAACTGTTGGGCCTTAATCTCCCCCAATAACGAGGACTGAGCAACCGTACATGCTAGATCTCGGTTGGACTCTGAAATGTCTAACCTCACAAGTCTGTTAGCCAAGGACTGAATGTCCAAGGCTTGTGACGTCTCCTCTACTAAAATGAATGCTAGGCTACCCATACTTTCCGCCTTTCTACTCAAGTCATCCGCGACCACATTCGCCTTGCCCGGATGATAAATAATGGTAATGTCATAATCCTTTAGTAACTCAAGACACCTGCGCTGCCTCAAATTAAGGTCCCTCTACTTAAATAGATGTTGCAAGCTGCGATGATCGGTGTAAACCTCACATGACACCCCATACAAATAATGCCTCTATATCTTAAGAGCATGGACAATCGGTGCCAACTCTAGGTCGTGCATGGGGTAATTCTTCTCATGAACCTTTAGCTAATGTGAAACATATGCAATAACTCACCCTTCCTGCATCAATACGCATCCCAAGCCAACGCATGAAGCATCGCAATATACTATATACATCCCTGATCCGGATGGCAATACAAGAACCGATGTTGTAGTCAAAGCCGCTTGAGCTTCTGAATGCTCTCATCGCAATCATCGGACCAAATGAATGGGGTACCCTTCTGGTTCAGTCTGGTGAAAGGTGATGCAATGGATGAAAACCCCTGCACAAATCACCGATAATAACCTGCTAATCCCAGGAAACTCCTGATCTCGGTCACTAAAGTAGGACGTGTCCAATTCTGGACTACCTCAATCTTCTTGGGATCCACCTTAATACCCTCTCCTGACACAACATGCCCCAAGAATGCCACTGACTTAAGCCAAAAGTCACACTTGGAGAGCTTAGCATACAACTTCTGTTCTCACAATGTCTGGAGCACTACTCTCAAATGCTGCTCGTGCTCCCCCATGCTTCGGGAGTATATCAAGATGTTGCCAATGAAGACGATAACAAAGGAATCAATATAAGGCCTGAATACTCAGTTCATCAGATCCATAAATGCCGCTGGGGAATTAGTCAAGCCGAAGGACATCACCGGAAACTCATAGTGGCCATATCTGGTCCTGAATGGCATCTTCGGAACATCCGAGTCCCGAATCTTCAGCTGATGATACCCAGACCTCGGTTCAATATTAGAGAACACTCTAGCTCCCTCCAACTGGTCGAACAAATTATCAATACGAGGCAACAGGTACTTGTTCTTGATGGTGACCTTGTTCAACTGGCGGTAATCAATGCACATCCGCATGGTCCCATCATTCTTCTTCACAAATAGCACTGGAGCACCCCAAGGTGATACACTGGTCCTGACAAAACCCTTTTGCTAATAACTCCTCTAGCTGCTCCTTCAACTCCTTAAGAGCCATACAGTATGGTGGAATAGATATAGGCTGAGTGCCTAGAGCCAAGTCAATACAGAAATCAATATCACGATCCGGAGGCATGCTTGGAAGATCAGAAGGAAAAACATCGGTGAACTCTCAGACTACTGGCACTAAATCAATCGTCGGAGACTCCGCGGTGACGTCTTGAACATAAGCTAGATAGGTCAAACACTCCTTCTCGACCATGTGTCGAGCCTTCAAGAAAGAAATAACCCTGCTAGGCATATCAAATGTGGAACCCTCCCACTCTAATCTCGGCGATCCTGGTATCGCTAGTGAAACAGTGTTGGCAATGCAATCAAGGACGGCGTGGTATGGAGATAACCAATCCATGCCTAGGATGACCTCAAAATCAATCATATCAAGCAACAGGAGATCTCCTTTAGTATCAAAACCATAGAAAGTGACCACACAGGATCGGTAGATCCGATCCACAACCACAAAATCACCCACAGGAGTAGACACATGAATAGAAGTGCCCAAAGGCTCAGGAGAAATAACCAGGAAACGAGCAAACAGAGATGATACATATGAGTAGGTAGACCCTGGATCAAATAATACTGAAGCATCTCTACCACTAACATAAATAATACATGTTATGACGACATCTGAGGCCAATGTATCTGGCCCGGCCGAAAGAGCATAGAATCTAGCTGGGGCGCCGGCTGTCTGGCCTCCACCTCTAGGACTGCCTCTACCCATCTGCCCTCCACCTCTAGGTGGCTGGGCAGCTGCTGCTGAAATCATGGGCTGCTGACCCTACTGCACTGCCTTGCCCCGAAGTTTGGGGTAGTATCTCCTCATGTGACCGGGATCTCCGCACTCAAAACAACAGCGTGGGGCGGTGAACTACTGCCCTGACAGTTGACCCTAATAACCCGTGGACCCGCTGGAAGAAGCTTGGATAGCCGATGGACGACACGAACTCTCCGGCATGGCACTAAAATAAGAATCAGAAGGACCTTTGGGACCTGAATGCCTACTGGAGGGACCCTAAATAGCTGGCGGGCGGTAGGAAGTCTCTGGCATAGCACTGAGATAGGGGCGTGATAGAGCCCCCTGGGAAAGAGGTGGTACTGAAGCTGGTGGCCTACTAGGCTGGCCCCTCCCATACTGACCTTTGCTCCTATCTGGGGCACCTCTGAATCTACTGGAGAACCTAGCTCTCTTATCATGCTGTATCTGCTCTCTACCCTTCTGGTGATATCCCTTAATCCGACGAGCAATCTCAACAACAAGCTGATACTCTGTGCCCATCTCCACCTCTTGATCCATACTAAATCAAATCCTGGGCTGCAATCCAGCGACAAATCTTTGCACCCTCTCCGCATCTGTACGAAGTATCATGAGTGCATGGCGGGACAACTCGGAAAACTTTGCCTCATAGTTAGTCACAGACATCTAAACCTGCTCGAGCTACTCAAACTGGTACCGCAGCTCCTCCCTCTCAGAAGGCGGGATATACCTATACAAGAACAACTGTACAAACTGATCCCAAATGATGGGAGGAGAACCCGCTGGCCTGCTAAGAACGTAGGACTGCCACCATCTACAGGCCCTGCCCTCGAGCTGAAAAGTGGTGAAGTCAATTCCATGCGACTCCAATATCCTCATGTTGTGCAGTCTGTCCCTGCACCTATCTATGAAGTCTAGAGCATCCTCATGATGCTCGCCCCCGAAGACCGGAGGATGAAGCCTGGTCCATCTGTCCAATAACTTCTGTGGGTCGCCATCTACAGCTGGCCTTGGCTAGGGTGCCACTACAACAACTAGCTGAGCCTTACCTGCGGATAGTGCACCCGGAGTCTGATATACTGCAGCTGCGTGACCTGGGCCTAAGTAGTAGGGTCTGGGCTCCCCCTCCTGCCCGTGAAGTAGCTGGGTCAGCTAGAAATAAACCAGCCTGAGTCATAGTGTCCATGAACAGTAGCATGCGGCCCATGACCTCCTGAAATCCCGGTGCTATCATGAAATCCGCCAGGGTAGACTCAGCTGCGGGCACCTCACCTTGCTCCACAATAATAGGATCCTTCACAGGATCTTCTGGTGGTTCAACTGCAACGGCTCTGGGTCTCCCTCATCCCCTACCACAGGCTAGTGCCCTACCCCGGCCTCTTCCTCGACCTCTAGCAATGTGGGGGGGGGGAAGGGGGGACAGTTCCCCGCGGGGCCGGAACATCGGCGATACGAGTCCTCACC
>MU671111.1:0-10945 GCA_026770625.1 Nicotiana glauca | reverse complement strand
GTGAACTACTGCCCTGACAGTTGACCCTAATAACCCGTGGACCCGCTGGAAGAAGCTTGGATAGCCGATGGACGACACGAACTCTCCGGCATGGCACTAAAATAAGAATCAGAAGGACCTTTGGGACCTGAATGCCTACTGGAGGGACCCTAAATAGCTGGCGGGCGGTAGGAAGTCTCTGGCATAGCACTGAGATAGGGGCGTGATAGAGCCCCCTGGGAAAGAGGTGGTACTGAAGCTGGTGGCCTACTAGGCTGGCCCCTCCCATACTGACCTTTGCTCCTATCTGGGGCACCTCTGAATCTACTGGAGAACCTAGCTCTCTTATCATGCTGTATCTGCTCTCTACCCTTCTGGTGATATCCCTTAATCCGACGAGCAATCTCAACAACAAGCTGATACTCTGTGCCCATCTCCACCTCTTGATCCATACTAAATCAAATCCTGGGCTGCAATCCAGCGACAAATCTTTGCACCCTCTCCGCATCTGTACGAAGTATCATGAGTGCATGGCGGGACAACTCGGAAAACTTTGCCTCATAGTTAGTCACAGACATCTAAACCTGCTCGAGCTACTCAAACTGGTACCGCAGCTCCTCCCTCTCAGAAGGCGGGATATACCTATACAAGAACAACTGTACAAACTGATCCCAAATGATGGGAGGAGAACCCGCTGGCCTGCTAAGAACGTAGGACTGCCACCATCTACAGGCCCTGCCCTCGAGCTGAAAAGTGGTGAAGTCAATTCCATGCGACTCCAATATCCTCATGTTGTGCAGTCTGTCCCTGCACCTATCTATGAAGTCTAGAGCATCCTCATGATGCTCGCCCCCGAAGACCGGAGGATGAAGCCTGGTCCATCTGTCCAATAACTTCTGTGGGTCGCCATCTACAGCTGGCCTTGGCTAGGGTGCCACTACAACAACTAGCTGAGCCTTACCTGCGGATAGTGCACCCGGAGTCTGATATACTGCAGCTGCGTGACCTGGGCCTAAGTAGTAGGGTCTGGGCTCCCCCTCCTGCCCGTGAAGTAGCTGGGTCAGCTAGAAATAAACCAGCCTGAGTCATAGTGTCCATGAACAGTAGCATGCGGCCCATGACCTCCTGAAATCCCGGTGCTATCATGAAATCCGCCAGGGTAGACTCAGCTGCGGGCACCTCACCTTGCTCCACAATAATAGGATCCTTCACAGGATCTTCTGGTGGTTCAACTGCAACGGCTCTGGGTCTCCCTCATCCCCTACCACAGGCTAGTGCCCTACCCCGGCCTCTTCCTCGACCTCTAGCAATGTGGGGAGGGGGGGGAAGGGGGGACAGTTCCTCGCGGGTCCGGAACATCGGCGATACGAGTCCTCACCATCTGTGAGAGAATAGAAGAGGGAAATTTAGTACACTAAGCACTGCATGACAGGAAATGAATAAAGAGTAGTCTTTCCTAATACCCTATTGCCTCCCGAAGATAAATACAGACGTCTCCGTACCGATCAACAAGACTCTATTAGGTTTGCCCATAACTCGTGATACCTACATAAACCTAGTGCTCTGATACCATGTTGTCACGACCCACTTCCACAATAGGTCATGAGGGCGCCTGACACCCTTGTCAGGCAAGCCATAGCGGAAACATTACTAAAATTCTTATGTTGCTTCTAATTAGAAAGAAGTGGAATAAACACTTAACTTGGAATTTAAACTAGAAGAACGAAATATTGTAAGTAATATAATTACACAACCCCAAAATAATCGTCTACTAAAGTGTGTTCCAGAACCTGGTGTCACAAGCTACGGGCAACTAGTAGAATATACATCCAAAAAGAACATCATACTACCCTACTATCTGAGTCCAAATAGATAGGAAATTGAAATACAAAAGAAAGGCTTCTTCGGCTGCGGGTCGACATGGAGGGAAAGCAGATCACCGTATAAGTCCCAAGTCCACTCACAGATACGCACCGGTATGATAACCAGATCCACCTGCCTCAGATCCTGTACATTTAAGTACAAAAGCATAGTATGAGTACATAAACAATATGTACCCAGTGAGTATCCCGTCTAATCTCGAAGAAGTAGAGACGAGAGGTCGACTTGATACTCACTATGGTCAAATAATATATTGGGGTGATTTTACAGACCACGAGGAAACACTAATAAGCAACATTTTATAACAAGACCTAAAAAAAAGTTCTACTCTTCACTATACATCCAACTAACCATCTAATTTTTGTTATATTTTCCAATTTATGTCGGGCCATGAACGGCGATCTCAATATAAAAATAAACTCTCAGGCAAGCTACATTAGCATGCGCAAATATGCCGAGGCGACTGCCCCATCCAACAAAAAATAAACTGTGGACTTGTCGAGGGTCGACGGCGCGCCTATAGATCCATCTATTCATACCGAGGCAATCGGCCCGATCCACAAGTAATAAGAAATATCAAGAATACACACAAGGCACATCAACAGTCATAAATGCCTAGCAAGACTTCAACAATTATACAAGTACGTTCTTATTCCCTTTTTAAATCTCTAGCATATCCTAGGTGCTCGTAGTAACAACATAATATAGAGATTCATATAAAATAAGCATGATGTGTGTCCTAAACTACCTGGACAATTAACATAGTAGTAGCTTCGCACGGATTCTTGTCATCTAGCACGTGCGTAGCCCCCCACATTTAGCAACAATTAGTCAATTATTAATCCTATATGGACATTTTCCTCTTATAAGGTTAGAAAGGAGACTCACCTCGCTCCGAAGTGCACTTCTGATACCAAGAACAAGCCTAAACTCTCAATTCGGAGCCGAACAATCCCAAACTAGTTAAAATAATTAAGAACTAGTCAATAAAGGCTTACAAGATCAATTCCTAGCTATTTAAGCAATTCCCTAACCATTTGCATGAATTTCCTAAATTTCAACCCCGAGCCCACTTGCCCAGATTCCGAGATTTTTCGAAGGAAATTATTCTCTACAACCTAAGGGTCAATGATATATGGTTTCTAGTCCATTTTATAGCAAACTTCATGATTAAATTTTAGTTTTATTAAAATCCTAGGTCTAGCTCTAACCCTCGATTTTACTTAGTTTTTAGTGTTTAATCTACCTAATGTACATGTATTTAAGTTGAGGATGAATGAGAATTACTTACCTTACAATGTTATTATGAAACCCTCTCTTTAGAAGCACCCAAATCGCCCAAGTATGGAGTTGTGAATGAAATAATTGGCCTTGAGTTTGAATTAAATAAACTCTCTGGCCCAGCGATTTCCGCTTCTGCGGTGCCATGACTGCTTCTGCGAAAAAAGGCCCGCTTTTGCGGAGATGGCCCAAGAAGCCTGGACCGCTTCTGCGGTCCGGTGCCCGCTTTTGCGGGTCCACTTCTGCGGATTTGGGCCTAAGGAGCTGGATTGCGGTCTGGGGGCTGCTTAAGCGGAACCAATTCTGCGGTCTCTGGGCAGCTTCTGCGATTTCCCCTTGGCCTGGCCCTTTCCTCTTTTGCAATGGGCTGACCGCATCTGCGGTCCAAGAACCGCAGATGCGTTTATGACAGAAGCAGCAACTTAAGCTCTTTTTTAATTTTCTTACTTCGCTCGAACCTCTCTCGTTTGACGCTCGGGGCTCCCGAGCCCCGCCCGAACATACCGACAAGTATGAAATCACCAGACGAACCTACTCGAACCCTTGGAACTTCCAAAATAACGCTAAATGTCAGAATCACCCCCTAAAACCAAATGAATCAAACTATTAAATCTTCAAGTTCTTAATTCTCCTCTAACGGGTCAAAATGCCCTAAAACTACTCGGATTGGCACCAAATTTTACGGGTAAGTCTTAAACAATATTACGGACATGTACCAAGCTTTGGAACCAAAATCCGAACCCGATACCTAGGGAATCAATGATTACTTAGTTTCTTTAATTTTTAAGAACTTCAAATTAACAATTTACATAAAAATTCATTACTCGGGCTAGGGACCTCGGAATTCGATTTCGGACATACACCCACGTCCCATATTTTCCCACAGGCCCTTCGAAATTGTCAAAATCATGCATCCGGGCCCATTTTCCTAAAATATAAACTGAAGTCAAGCTTGGTCTTTTAAGAAAAACTTAAAGAAGCAAAATGGACATATTTTTTACTCAAAACTCTTCCAACCCCCGAACTAATCATCTCCGCAAGACGTAAATTAGCTAAAGCAAGTACTGGAGGCTTTATTTAGGGGAATAGGGTTCTAAAACGTAAAACGATCAGTCGGGTCGTTACACTCCGGAACCAACATACGGGCCTGATATCAATGTGATCAAGCATTTTTCCTTTTTATTAAACTCTTAAGATTTTAGTTTAACAATTTTCAATAAAAATTCATTACTCGGGCTCGGGCTAAGGACCTCGGAATTCGATTCCGGACATACGCCCAGGTCCCATATTTTTTCACGGATCCTCCGAGACCATCAAATCACGAATTTGAGTCTGTTTCCCAAGAAAGTTGACCGAAGTCAAACTTGGCCTTTTAAGAAAATCTTAAAGAAGCAAATGGACATATTTTTACTCAAAACCCTTCCAACTCCCGAACCAATCACCCCCGCAAGTCGTAAATTAGCTAAAGCAAGTACAGGAGGCTTTATTTAGGGAAACAGGGTTCTAGAACACAAAACGACCAGTCGAGTCGTTACATTAAATGTTCTTGGAACTTCATAGTGGCTCTTATAAATATGTAATAGGAATTGGGTTCAATTATTGAGTATCAATTAATAGGGTTATTATGGTAAAAAATCATGTCAATCAAGAAGAAAAATTGCTCAGAGTCCTCCACGAGCATAAAAGGGCCATTGGGTGGATTATATCTGACATCAAGGGTATCGGTCCATCGTTTTGCATGCATAAAATCTTTCTAGAGGATGGACACCGCCCCAATATAGAGCAACAAAGGAGATAGAATCCGATCATGAAAGAGGTTGTGAAAAAGGAAGTAATAAAGTTGCTCGACGCAGGTATTATTTTTCCTATTTCTGATAGCAACTGGGTAAGCCCGGTTCAATGTGTGCCCAAAAAGGGAGGAATGACTGTAGTTAAGAATGAGAAGAATGAGCTAATCCCCACTCGCACTGTTACGGGATGGAGAGTCTGCATTGACTATAGAAGGCTCAATAAGGCAACTCGCAAGGATCACTTCCCACTCCCATTCATCGATTAAATGCTAGACAGGTTAGCCGGGCATGAATATTATTGCTTCCTTGATGGTTATTCAGGATACAATCAGATTGTCATATGCCCAGAGGATCAGGAGAAGACTACTTTTACTTGTCCTTACGACACTTTTGCCTTCAAGCGAATGCCGTTTGGACTTTGTAATGCACCAGCCACTTTCTAGAGATGTATGATGGCCATTTTCACCGACATGGTGGAAAAATTCGTGGAAGTATTTAAGGATGACTTTTTAGTTTTTGGGTCTTCTTATGATAATTGCTTGAGGAATTTAAGCAAGGTGCTAGCCCGTTGTGAAGAAACGAATCTGGTGCTAAATTGGGAAAAGTGCCATTTTATGGTACAAGAAGGCATCGTGCTGGGTCACAGAGTATCTAGGAGCGGCATTGAAGTTGATAATGCAAAAGTGGAGGCGATTGAAAAATTACCTCCACCTATTTCAGTGAAGGGTGTCCAGGGTTTTTTGGGACATGCTGGTTTCTATCGGCGTTTTATTAAAGATTTTTCAAAAATTGCTACTCCTTTGTGCAGGTTGCTTGAAAAGGATGTGACCTTCAACTTTGATGATGCTTGCCTCAACGCATTTGAAGAACTTAAAAAGAAGTTGGTGACTGCTCCCATTATTATGGCACCGGATTGGTCTTTACCTTTTGAACTTATGTGTGATGCGAGTGATCATGCTATCGGGGCAGTGCTAGGCCAGTAGAAGGACAAGGTGTTTTGTTCCATCTACTATGCGAGTAAGACTCTTGATGATGCCCTGCTGAATTACACCACCACTGAGAAGGAGTTGTTAGCTGTTGTGTGGGCCTTTGAGAAATTTCGGGCATACTTGGTGGGAACAAAAGTCATAGTCCATACCAATCATGCAGCTATCAGGTATTTGTTTACCAAAAAGGAGTCTAAGTCTAGATTGATGTGCTGGATTTTATTGCTTCAGGAATTTGATGTAGAAATACGAGATCGAAAGGGGACAGAGAACCAGGTAACTGACCATCTATCAAGGTTGGATAACCACGACCACATAGATGAGGGTGGCCAAGTTAAAGAAGTATTTCCTGATGAAAAACTTTTTGCTATAACCCAAGACCCTCCCCCATGGTATGCAGACTATGTAAATTACCTTGTGAGTGGGGTACTTCCTCCAGAAATCCAATCTGAAGCTAGAAAGAGGTTTTTACATGATGTGAACTTCTACTACTTGGATGAGCCCTACTTGTTCAAGCAATGTGCTGATAAGTTGATGAGGAGATGCATTTCTGAAAAAGAGGTGGAATTAGTGTTGAATGATTGCCACACATCACCTTATGAGGGTCACCATGGAGGAGATAGAACAACTTCAAAGGTGTTACAATCCGGTGTCTTTTGGCCGACTTTATTCAAGGATGCCCATGCATTGGTTAAGAAGTGTGACCAATGTCAGAGAACGAGAACAATCATAAGAAGGCATGAGATGCCTTTAAATAACATTCTAGAAGTTGAGCTTTTTGATGTATGGGGGATAGATTTTATGGGGCATTTCCACTGTCCAGAGGAAACAAATACATTTTGCTAGCCGTTGACTATATGTCAAAATGGGTGGAGGCAATTGCTTTGCCAATGAATGATGCCATGGTGGTAGCTGCGTTTGTGAAAAAGAACATATTCTCGAGATTTGGGACTCCACGTGCCTTAATCAGTGATGAAGGGACTTATTTTTGTAATCGATTGTTGAATAACCTTCTAGCTAAATATGGAGTTTGCCACAGAGTTGCCACAGCATACCATCCGCAAACAAGTGGGCAAGTCGAGGTGTCAAACAGAGAAATCAAGCAAATATTGGAGAAGATGGTGAGTATGAATAGGAAAGATTGGGCTGCAAAGTTGGATGATGCTCTATAGGCATATAGGACTGCATACAAAATGCCAATTGGAGCGTCTCCTTACAAGCTGGTGTATGGGAAGCCATGTCACTTGCCCGTTGAGCTGGAACACAAGGCATACTGGGCTATTAAGAAGCTGAACATGGACCTTGAAGCCGCAGGTGAGAAAAGACTTATGCAGTTGAATGAATTAGACGAGTTTAGGTTGCACTCTCATGAAAATGCCAAGCTATATAAAGAAAAGACAAAAAGATGGAATGACAAGCATATCAAGCCGCGTCAGTTTGAACCAGGCCAACAAGTATTACTATTCAATTCTAGACTCAAGCTATTCCATAGGAAGCTAAAGTCGAGATGGTCAGGTCCATTTGAGGTGGTGAGAGTCACTCCTTATAGTGCAATCGAGCTCCGAGCTTTAAATGGCGAAAGGAATTTTTTGGTGAATGGTCATAGAGTCAAGCATTATTGGGGAGGAATGATTAATCGTGAGAAGACCAACGTTGTACTCGCTGATTAGTAAGCGAAAATCTGCTTCGTGCCGCGATGTTAAATCAGGCGCTTGTTAGGAGGCAACCCAATTTTTTATTGTTTTCTAGCTTAACTTCTTAATTTTTCTTTTAGAATAGGTAGAAATTTTTTAGATGTAATGGTGTAGGGTATGTAAATTAGGTATGTCTCAGGCTCGGGGGATCGGGATGTTTGTTCAAAAAAAAAATTAAAAATTAACGTGAACAGCACCCAGGCCAGCGTCCAGGCCAGCGCCCAGCGCTGCCTGGGGTGCCGGAAACAGTGTGTCCAAACAGCCAGCGCTACACAGAGCGCCAGGCGCCCAGCTGGCGGGTCAGGTAAGTTTTTTTCTCCTTTTTCGTTATTTAGTTATTACTCTAACCCATACCCATATACCCAAATACACTAACACGAATACCCATATACCTTCTCCCAAAACCACCCAAATACAAACAACGCCTGCCCTGCATCTTCTTCTTCCTCTTCACGCTAATTTCCACCAAAAAATCCTTCTTCTCTCTTTCCTGCAACCTTTATCCAGGTATGTTATTCTCTTTCTCATGTATTCCTTGTGTGTTTTAACTAGAAGCTAACAAATAATCCCATTCCCAAAAGCTCGAATTCCCCATAGTCTTTCCTATGTAATTCTTATGAAAATTTATGGTGGGAGATGTGTTGTGGTCGAAATTGTGTGTTTGATGTGTATATGGAGTAGTAAACTAGAATTCCCTCTACTTTGTTGAAAATTGGGAGGGCCACCATGTTTCACCATTGATGAACTATAAGAACAAACTTCATGCCTACATAATGTTTGTTTAAATGCTTGAAAGAGGATTGTTGGTACCCGGTGAAGTCTGAATAACCGGATAAAATTGTGTATGCATTCGTGCTAAGTGTGGGGTGTATAGGGACTCCTTTACATGCTAGGGGATGTGATTTTGATGAAGAACATGTCCTTACACCATTGTTTTTGTATGTTGTATGTTATAGAAATTTCTGAGTTAGAATTGAGTACAGACTAGTATTTGTGATAGATGCATTCCTTATGCCTTTTGCTTATCCTATTATGGAGCATAGGGAAGTCTTGAGTACCCATAGCTTTAAGGTGAAAACACTTGCACTTGTGCCTTCGGTGTTAAGTGTGGGGTCATTTCATGACTTGCACGACAACCTTAGGCATATTTCTTGAACCATTCTCACACTCAGGTTACTTGTGTTGCAGGATATTATGGCTCGTGATAGCACTAGCAAAGGGAAAAGCATTGGAAAGCCATCCACATCCTCTCCGGCAACCAAAAAGCGCAAGCAAGGTGAAAGCTCTTCCCGGCAACCCAAAGGCAAGCAGGTCGCCGAGGGATCTCAACCTATACCAACGAGGAGGCCTCGTTTGGATTTGATTAATGATGAGGCTATGGCATGGCACAGTGAATTTGTGTCGTTCGGGCGATATATTTATGAGATGTGGATTAACTCCGAAGCCTTAGAGAGGAAATTCCCGGAAACACTTGACCGGCTGCGAGCTCTAAAGATGACCAAGTTCTTGGACTGCCCGGGGCATGCCAACCTGAGCATAGTTCGAGAACTGTATGCAAACTGTAATATCAAACGGTGCACTTCATATGTTAGAGGAAAAGATGTGCCGCTGCAGGGAGTATTTGTGTGACTATTTGGGGTTCAAAAATGCCGACCCAAGGAGACTCCAACGCTTGATCGAAAGCTCGAAATATAAGCTCATACGTCATACTCTCTTTGGCGTAGACTCCAATGCTAAATGGATACGGAAGCAGGGCACCACCAAACACCTCTCTATGGTTCGTTCAGATCTCAACAACGCCGCCAAAGTGTGGCAAAACTTTGCACAGGCGAGAATGATTCTGGGTGAACACAGCAGTGATTGCACTCGTGCTCGAGTGTGTCTTATCTTCTCTTTGATGACCAGCCGACCTATTAACATAGCTGATATCATGTTTAATGAGATGGAGCGCACAAGGTTCGGGCGACAGATTTGGCGATTTTTCTTTGGCAATGTACTTACCCAGTATATGCTCTCTCTAAAGGTGCCAGAGTACCCCGGACATGACGAGGTGGTGGAGGCACCAGCTGGGCTTATGGACATCACAGCTGTGGTGGAGACATCGTCCAAACTCACTCCTGCTGCTCGAATGGAGCGAGAGGAGAACTTCAATAGGTATATCTATAAATTGTTAAACCTACTCATGAGCAGGGCCGGCATTACAGACACGGAGCGCACACATTTGCGCGATGACTTGTCCAGTGCGTCAAGGGAGATGTTGGGGATTGCACCTGGCAGCCCCATTCACTCATCTGAGGACATCAACTCTGTCAAAGGCTCCGATACTGAGGAGGAGGATGGCAATGGTGCTATAGGACCCATGGCTTTGGTGACTTTCCGACCGGTTGATGATGGCCCCAGCACTGCTGGGGGGAGTGGACGCTGATTGACAGGGAGTTTTTCTTTTCACCCTACTCAGTTTTCATTTTCTTGCATCGAGGGCTATGCATTGTTCAAGTGTGGGGTGGGAGAAATACTACATGCGTTGTATTTGTATACTGTGTATTAACTATTTAAATTATTCTAGTGTAGTTAGTCTAATCTAGTATTAATATTAGTTGTTTTAATCAAAAAAATTTTTTTTTGAAAAAGCTAGGACTTTTCCCGACGATGGATCTTTTGGACAATTTTATTGAGGGATAAAAGTCCGATTTAAAAACACCAAAAAGATTTTTGTTTTTTTTTTTAGAATAGCTAGGTAGGGTTCCTTGGTTTTTCTTTAGGCACCGGTTCTTTTCCAAGGATGTAGCTCGAACCGGGCACTTTAATTTCTTTTTAGGAGTAGTTTAGGAAGAAACCGAGTCATTCTGAGATACTCATTGACATGATTGATGCTGGCACATTAGGCTATGACATATGTCACACCTTTTTTTTACGTCGCTTACACCCCGCGAAGGGATATAAACAAAAGAGTTTTTCCAATTAAAGGACAGTCGGAACGAGATTAGTTATTTAAAAGTTNTAGAAATCCTAGGTAAGGAATTCTGTTAACCCAGGAGAAGGTGTTAGGCATTCCCGAGTTCCGTGGTTCTAGCACGGCCGCTCAACTGTTGTATTTTTGCTTTTTATCTAATTTTATTACATGCTAATTTGTGTTCTTTTATTTATAAACTTCTTTTATCATTATTTATTTGAAAAGACTTGCGACATCGTGAAAGTACATTTCCGACCCCGTTGCCATCAAGGCACCCGTTTTCGTTAACGCACTTCGACTTTATCAAGATTTGGATTTGGGTTGCAATCAATGCACACCCGAATTTAAGGAAGTAACTTTGATTAAAATCGTGCCTAACGG
>MU671107.1:106648-185920 GCA_026770625.1 Nicotiana glauca | reverse complement strand
TGTAAAAACTAAAACAAAAACCTAATTAAACTATTTAACTCCTAAAATTATTTAATATCACTATTTAAAGTTGAATGCAACATTTATCAATTAAAATTGCCTAAGAACTATTTTTGAGATTTTCCTTGAATTGTTCTAAAATGTGAAATTAATTTCATAAATGAAAATGCATATTTTTGTATTTTTATTTGACTTAACATGCACAAATACCATGCAAACAATTAACAAAATTCACAAAAATTATAAAAATAAAGAAAAATCTTTTGTTTGAATTTTATGGGAATAACTCATATATAGGGCAAAAATCACGTGGTCACAACTAGAAAATTGTCTATTTATAAAATGAGTTCCTTGATCACATATTATTACTCGCGGAGTTCCAAATCTAGAAAAAAAAATTTTCTTGAGAAAAGCACAAACAATATGAGTATCATTTTTTCTAGTAGCAATTGCTTCTACCCATTTTGAAACATTGTCAACAACTACAAAAATATATTCATAGCCGTTTGAAGGAGGAAAAGGATCCACAAAATCAATGCCCTAAACATAAAAAATGTCACACACAAAAATAGAGTTAAGAGGCATTTCATCCTTTTTTGAAATTTTACTGATTCTCTGGCATTTATCGCAAGTGGCAACATAATTCCTTGCATCTCTGAATAGAGTAGGCCAGAAAAATCCAACTTCAAGTGCTTTAGCCGTTGTCTTCCTTCCTCCATAGTGTCCTCCTGCAGCCCCATCATGGTAGTGACTTAAGAGGTTGTTCATTTCTGTCTCTGGTACACATCTCCTGATTAGGTCATCTGCACAAAATTTAAAAAAGTAAGGATCTTTCCAGTAATAATGTCTTGCTTCTTTTTTAAGTTTTTCCTTTTGTTCATAAGAAAAATCTTTTGGAATCCATCGTCCAGCCAAATAGTTGGCAATATCAGCAAACCAAGGTGGTCGATTTATAATGGTTGTGACTGAAAATATATGTTCATCAGAAAATTCCTCTTTGATATCTTTTATCTCAGTAGGATGATTTTCCAAACGAGACAAATGATCAGCTACCTGATTGTCAGAACCTTTTCGGTCTTTTATTTTAAGATCGAATTCTTGCAAAAGGAGTATCCATCTTAGCAATCTGGGTCTAGCATCTTTCTTTGCTAAGAGGTACTTTAAGGCTGCATGATCAGTATAAAATGTAACCTTTGTTTCTATCAAATAGGAACGAAATTTGTCAAATGCAAATACTACTACTAGTAGTTCCTTCTCAGTTGTAGCATAATTATTTTGAGCTTCATTAAGTGTTTTGTTGGCGCAGAAAATAAGCCTGAAAATCTTTTCTCTCTTTTGTCCCAATATCGCTCCAACTGCTATATCACCTGCATCACATGTTATTTCAAATGGTTCGTTCCAATCAGGAGAAATAACAATTGGAGCATTAGTCAAATGTTCCTTGAGAATCTTAAATGCTTTTCTGCAATCATCTGAAAATTCAAATTTCACATCTTTTATTAGTAGGTTAGTCAGAGGTTTTGAGATTTTTGAAAAATCTTTTATAAATCTTCTATAAAAACCTGCATGCCCTAAGAAACTTCTAATGCCTTTAACAGTGGTAGGAGGGAGTAATCCTTCTATAAGATCAATTTTAGCCTTATCAACTTCTATCCCTTTAGCAAAAATTTTATGTCCTAAAACAATTCCTTTTGTTACCATGAAATGACATTTTTCCCAATTAAGAACTAAATTTGTCTCTTCACATCTTTTAAGAACCAAAGTTAAATGATAGAGACAATCTTCAAATGTCTTACCAAAAAGTGTGTTAAGAACCAAAGTTAAATGATAGAGACAATCTTCAAATGTCTTACCAAAAAGTGTGTAATCATCCATAAATATTTCAAGAAACTTTTCAGTCATATCTGAGAAAATTACCAACATGTAACGCTGAAATGTAGCAGGAGCATTGCATAGTCCAAATGACATTCTTCAGTAAGCATACGTACCTTGGAGGCATGTGAATGTAGTTTTCTCCTGATCTTCTGGAGAAATTGGTATCTGATTATACTCGGAATATCAGTCAAGAAAATAGTAAAAACCATGGCCTGCAACTCTTTCATGCATTTGGTCAATAAAGGACAAAAGAAAATGATCTTTCCTTGTGGCATCATTAAGTCATCTGTAATCAATATAGACTTTCCATCCTGTGACTGTTCTAGTAGGCATAAGTTTATTATTTTATTTTTTATTACAGTCATACCTCCTTTCTTTGGTACTACTTCTACAGAACTTACTCAAGGACTGTCAGATATTGGATAAATGATACCTGCTGCTAGAAGTTTCACCACTTCTTTCTTGACGACTTCCTGCATTGCTGGGTTTAGTCTCCTTTGGGGTTGAACTATTGACTTATAATCATTCTCTATAAGAATCCTTTGAATACAAATAGCTCGACTGATTCCTTTGATATCAGCTATAGTACAGCCTAAGGCTGTTTTGTATTTTCTTATTTACTGACTCTTTTTCTAGAATTTCAACTTGTCTCTAATTACAGGGTTATCATTACGTATGGTACCTGACCTAGAAAAACATCTCTCCAATGAATAAGTAATTAACTGACTATCTTTGTATTCATCTACAACATCATCTAGTAAGTCAAATTGAAAACAAGATGATGATGACTCATCCCCAGGAAATTTTATCATTTTTTGCATGTCAAAAATCACTCTGTGACGACCCGGCCCGTCGTCACGTGAGTTTCCGCCCTGTTTCCCTCCATATTGTGTTGGCTTATGTTTCAATATCAATATTTGAGTTGATCGGGTGGAATTGAGTTGGTTTTAGTTGGAAATGAGGCATTTAGCCTCTTAGAAGAAAGCTTGTTTTAGAAAAGTCAACCAAAAATTGACTATGTAGTTAGAGGGCTAATGTGAATTTCAGTGGTTCGGTTAGCTTCGCGGGATGATTTGTGACTTAGGAGTGTGATCGGAATCGAATTTGGAGGTTCGGTGTAGATTTAGGCTTGAATTGGCGAAGCTTGAATTTTGGCGAATTGCGGTTGATAGGTGAGATTTATATTCGAGGGTCGGAATGGAATTCCTAGAAATGCAGTAGCTTCGTTAGGTGATTTTGGATATGTCTGCAAATTTTTAGGTCATTCGGACGTTGTTAGGGTTTTTGATGGAATGCGCATTTCGAAAATTTGGATGAAAACTAGGCTTGAATCCGATGAGTTTTAATGGTTTTAGCGTTGTTAGACGTGTTTTGAGGATTGGAACAAGTTTAAATAAGGTTGTTAGATGTGTTGGTGCTTTTGGTTGAGGTCCCGGGGGCCTCGGGGTAATTTCGAATGGTTAAACGGGGGTTTTAAGCAAATGTAGCAGTAAGATTTTTCACCCTTCTGGTATTTCCTCATCTGCGGAAAATGAGCCTCTTAAGCGGTTCTGCAGATGGGGTGGGGGAGCCACAAAAGTGGATAGGTGAGGCCCAGGGGTTCCCCGCATAAGCGAAAAATGGGTCGCTTTTGCGGGACAACGTAAGAGGTTAAAAGACCGCAGAAGTTCTTGATGGACACTGCATAAGTGGAATGCTGGGTTGCAGAAGCGGTCCCATGTGCTTTAAGTTAGACCGCATAAGCGGTCAATTATCCGCATAAGCAGAAACGCTGGTGCGGTCAGGAGGCCGCAGAAGCGGAAATTGCGCCTGTATTATAGTGAACATTGTTCACAAACTTGGAAAAAAAGAAAATAATTTGGACTTCGAGCAAAGTGTGTTTTTGGGCAATTTTGTAGAGGATTCGAAGGGTCTTCATCAGGTACGTATACATGGACTCAGATTATATTATTATGGTGTTAAAAAACGAATTAATCATGGAATTTTAAGGAATTAAAGGGTAAAAATGGAGGTTAGGGCTTGAAGCCTAAGAAGGTTTGAATTGATGATTTGAGGGGCCAAATGGACTCCAATTCTTGTGTATTTTATATGTACAGACTCGTGGTGAGATAAGGATTCCGATGATGTAAATTTCATAATTTTTTGAGAAGTGTGCCTGGGTCTCGGGTTTTGCAAACTTCGTGTTTTTGGGTGTTTTTCGAGTTCTTTCAATTGGGTTTTGTTCCATTAGCCTATTGTAATGTATTCGTTGTGGTTTTGAATAGATTCGACGCGTGAGGAGGTTGATTCTAGAGGAAAAGGCGTGAGGAGGTTGTTCTGAGGGTTTGAAACCCCGGACATTCACATGGTGATGCTATATTGAGGCGTGACACGCATCCTACGGCAAGTGCGGGGTCGGTTACGGTTAGGAATTGAGACTTGGTCCATCCTGAGTATGATTTTTTTTCTTTATGGGCAATTGAGATGCATACTTTACCACTGTGGATTGGGCTTATTGTCGTGTATGGGGCATTTTGCCGACCTGTAGAATCCTTAGGGGATCTTTATTTTTTTTCCTCACTTGTATGCATAACATAAATTCTCAGTCATGTTTTCAAATATTAAAAACAATATAATAACTGTGTTATATACGTGAACCTTAAATGAAAAGGATGTGAGTGCTGAGATCCCTATAGTATGCCACGCCCTATTGGCTGTGGACTTATTTGACTGAGATGGGTCAGGGACCCAGTGGTGAGTATTTTTCATTGATATGGATCGGGCTACACGCCGTAGCGGTTATTATATATTGATATTGAGGCCGAGAGCCTGTTTTATACCAATACCTGGCTGATATTGCGCTTGGGTAGTAGGAGCCCTTCCGGAGTCTATACACACCCCTAGTGAGTGCCGTCGACGTTAAATAAGTAGAGCGGGCTGCACGCCGCATCATGTACTGGAGTGTACCGTTATATGTGTTGCATTCTTTTCATGCATTATTTCTTGACTGTATTATTTGTTGTATACTTTTATGCTGGATTTGATATGAACTGCTAGATGTAGAGTACATTGTGCATTTCCTGCGTTTTCTTACTTTCATACTTTAGTTATGTTTATTACTCACTGAGTTGGAAGTACTCACTTTACTCCCAACACCCTGTGTGCAGATTTATGGCAGTCTCAGGCTGAGTGATTCCAGCTGATCCAGAGTTCTTTCTGGGAGTATTTGAGGTAGCTGTAGGGCATTCGCAGCCGATGATTCTCCCCTCTATCTTTATCCTTTATTTTCGTATTATCAGTGTTAGACAGACTTTGTAGTAGGATATTATTCTATCATTAGAGGCTCATGGTCGTGACACCGGGTCCTAGTTAGGCTGTGTTGGTATTTTTTTAGATTTTCTACATTATTATCAGTATTTCCGATTCTTGTTTTAAATGATATTTATCTTCATCTGTTTAATTAACGGGGTTATTGATATAAATGTTCGGGCTTGCCTAGTAGTGTGCTGGGCGCCATCACGACCGGGTTGGGGTCGTGACACACTCTTTCCTCATCAACTCGCAATATTAATTGTCCTTGATGAACATCAATAATTGCTCTTCCTGTTGCGAGAAATGGTCTACCTAAAATTAATGGTACCTCAGTATTTTCTTCCATTTCAAGCACTATAAAATCTACCGGGAAAACAAATTTGTCAACTCTGACAAGGATATTTTCAATAATTCCTTTTGGTTTCTTAGTACTTTGATCAGCTAATTGAAGAGACACACCAATATCTTTCATTTCACCAAGTTCTAATTTCCTAAAAATTAAAAAGGCATTAGATTTATTGAAGCACCTGAATCACATAACGCCTTTTCAAAGTGAGTACCTCCCATGGTAAAAGGAATTGTAAAACTTCCCTAATCACCTAGTTTCTGAGGGAGCTTATTTTGAAGTATAGCACTACATTTTTCTGTAAGCTTAACCACTGAAACTTCTTTTAATTTTCTTTTACTTGACAAAATTTCTTTGAGAAATTTAGCATCTGAAGGCATTTGTGTCAAAGCATATGTAAAAGGTATGTTAATGTAAAGTTGCTTCAAAATATCTAGAAACTTTGAAAACTGTATGTCAAGCTTTTCTCTTTTCATCTTTTGGGGAAATGGGAGAGATACAAAGTGAGGATTTGTTATCAATTCATTTTCTTGTACATTTTTTCCTTTATTCTTTTGTTGTTTTGGAAACTTAGATTCTATTTTATTCTCACCTCCATTTACCTTTTCCACTTCTTGTGGTTTTCCTTCTCTATCTGCATATGGATCATCAAGAGATTTACATGATCATAGAGAGATGACTTTAAGGTGTTCTTTTGGGTTTTTTCTCAGTGTTTCTTGGTAGAGCACCTTGAATTTGTCCATACATGAGGGTCGCTAATTGGCTTACCTAAATTTCCAAATTCTTGATAGCTGAATGTTAACTTGCAACCTTCTCGTCAGTAGCCTTAATGAATTTGTACATCAGGTCTTCAAGGCTTTGTTGATGAGTTCTTTGGGGTTGCTGCAGGTATTGTTGAAAATTCTGTTACCCTCTATTTTGATTTTGAAAAACAGGTGGTCCCTGTACCTACTGCTTTTGATTAAAAAATCTTTAAGGATTTTTAGCACCATTAGGATTACTCCATTGAAATCCTGGATGTTTTTGTGCCATGGGACTATCAAATTAGTAATTATTTTTATAACCAATAACATTTACCTGTTCCTCATTTTGTGTTGAAGCTTGACATTCATGATTCAGATGATTACCTTGACAAACATCACAATTCTCAAGTTGGGATGATGTGTGAGCACATATCTGAAAAGCCTCAACTTTTTGTGTTAAGGTCGCAATTTGTTGTGTCAATGAATTCAAAGCTTCAACTTGATTTACTCCTGCTATTTTCTTGATAATAATTCTGTCTGAGGCCCATTGAAGACTATTTTCCGAAATCTCATTATACAATTGCATTGCTTCTATAGTAGTTTTTCCCATTATCGATCCTCCTGATGCTGCATCAGTTACATTTGTAACATAGGGTTTATGACCGTGATAGAAAATATATAAAATGTCAGGGTCTTGGATACCATGATGTGGGCATTTTCTTAACATTGCTGCTAATCTTTCCCATGCCTAATATACAGATTTAGAATCTGTCTGTATAAAATTATTGATTTCTTGCTTCATTTTAAATGTTTTTGCATGTGAAAAATATTTATTTAGAAAATTTTAGGTCGTTTGGTCCCATGTTGTAATGGAACCTCTTGGTAGACTTCGCAACCATGTTTTAGCTTCACCTTTTACTGAAAAAGGAAAAAACCGCAACCTAATAGCATCTGTTGTGACTCCATTATACCCGCAGTTTCAACTAATTGAAGAAAATCAATTAAATGGGCGTGAGGATCCTCACTTGCATCACCAGTAAACTGACATGACTATTGAATGGTTTGAACCAAGCCTGTGCGGATTTCAAAGTTGTTTGCTGCAATTGTTGGTCTTCTCACACTTGATTCTCCTTCAAAATGATCTGGCCTTGCATAATCTCTAAGTATTCTGTCACGTCGTAGAGCTACCTCATCAAACTGTTCTTCTACTTGATGCAGTAGAAGTTGGTTATTGAGTTCTTCGTTCTCCATTTCCTGTGATGTAAAAATTTGAGATCGTGAGGTTTGTTCTTTTTGCAACAACCGCAAGGATTTTTCAATTTCAGGATCGTATTTAACTAGTTCTCTAGAAGAGGAATGGGTCATACACTTTCTGAAATTTCAGTAGAAAAATTAAAATAATTAGGCAAAAAAAAACTCAAATTAGTAGTAAAACAATTAATCTATAGTAGACTTTAGCCAATCCCCAGCAATGGCGCCAAAAATTTGACGAGTGTCTAGCATATATAAAATTTTAACTCGTACTCTGTCAAATAATAGTATAGAAAGATGTCGAACCCACAAAAATTGGTTTATCTATTCTACAGATGTTTCTTGTTTTAGTTACTATTTGAGAAAATCAGAAAGAGTTGAGTTTTAAAATAACTAACTAAAAATGCACGAATGGAGCAATAGAAAATATTTTGTTTTTCACAAATATAATAAAAAGGTGTTGGGATCTTGACTTCACTTACTAATTCTATATAGTAAATTATTATTCTTCAATTTCTATTTCTTAAAAATGTATAAATGCCTCTCACGATTACAAATATATATTATTACTTAAGTTGAATAATTAATTGCACTCCTTTCTATTATACAAATTAATCTTCAAACTAGTAATATTAAAGAACCAGAAATATATGATTGAACTAAAACACGCTCTTGTTAGTAAGTCCCTTTTGGTTACCCTACTTGTTATAACTCATTATTTGTGATGACCCCACCCCTCGTCTCATGATTTACCGCTCTGTTTCCTCTATTTTATGCTTCTTCATGTTTCACTATCATTACTTGGTGAGTTATAGTTGATTCGGATTGGTTTTGGTAGAAATGAGGCACTTAGTCTCTTTAAGGAAGACTAGGTTTAGAAAAGTCAACCGGAGTTTGACTTATGAGTTATAGGGCTCGGATGTGGTTTCTGGTGATTTGGTTAGATTCAAGAGGTGAGTAATGATTGTAAATGATATCCTGAGGGTTTTAAACCCTGGATTTGCACCCATAGTGCTATATTGAGGTGACTTGCACGCCAGATAGAGAGCGTGGTGTAGAGCACCGCTGGGGATTGTGACTTGGTCGGTCCCGGTTGTTGATTTTACCACGTATTTCACAATGAATTATTGTTTTTCACTATGACTTGGGCTTATTGCCACACTTGGGGCTTATTGCCGACGGTTGGAACTCCTTATGAGCTATCATCACTGTTTTCCTCACTATTTGAAACATTATTTGAACTCAGTCCAATTGAATTACACTATTTCATGAACTCAGCTATATTTTTACTCAACCTTGAGTTTTAACTAATATTTGAACTATTGTTTGAGCTGAGCATTTTTGTTTTACTGATGCCCGAGGGTCTTATGATTATTTTTGGACTGATTGGGGCCGAGGGCTATATGTGTGGATATGTTGAGTGATGTGAGGAGGCTTTTAAGACTCGAGTGTATTGTAAGGAGACTTTCAGGCCTTGAGTGATATGCGAAGAGGCTTTTAGGCCTCGAGTGTATTGTGAGGAGGATTTCAGGCCTCGAGTGTATTTTGAGGAGGCTTTCAGGCATCGAGTGTATTGTGAGGAGGCTTTCCGGCCACATGTTGATATGTACAGGCTTTCAGGCCTTATGATGATATAGCGCTTTGGCTTTAGGAGTCCCTCCGGAGTTTGCACACCCACAATGAGTGCAGGTACCCATGTGATTTGAGAGTGAGCCCAAGGGGCTGATGTTGTACTATGTGACTGATACTAAGCTCGAGGGGCTGATATTATACTGAGTGATGTGATACTGTGCCCGAGGGGCTGATACTATTTTGAGTGTTTGATATTAAGCCCGAGGGGCTGTTACTGTTTGAGATGCGCCCGAGGGGCGAACTTTGATGTGCTCATCTTGCATATTTTCTTGTCTTTTTACCTATTATACTGTGGTAATTATGCCCGAGGGGCGGATTTTTCTATGCTTACCAGCACTAATTGTTTTGAAATCGATTTCGTAACTATTGAAAAGACCATTTTCAAAAGAGATTTGAACTGAGCCAAGTTATTTACAAAGATATCACAGATATCACTGTTTTTCTAAGAAAAATTATACCCGGCTTCTATACAGCATGCTGGCTGCTTTACGTGATTTCTTGCTGCTCAGTTATTATTCAAATTTATTACTCACTAAGTTGGAGTACTCACTTTACTCCCTGCACCTCGCGTGCAGTTGCAGGTATTTGTTCACTCGGTAGCGGGTATTGGGTGCGTGGAGGCAGAGTTGTAGAGGTTTTAGCAAGGTGACTGCGAGCTTTCGCAGCACCACCATCTTTCTATGTTATTCATTATTTTGTTCAGTGTATTTCTAGGCTGTAAAGTTGAGATTTCATTCTTATAGATGCTCGTGACTTGTGACACCCCGATTTCGGGCTGAGTCGGGATCAGTTCCCTATTTTATCACGTTTATTCCGCATTACGATTTTATTTTCTATGATTCAGACTTATTCATGCAAAGTAATTGTTAAAAGAGGCATTGTTGTTCTGTTGGCTGGCCTTGTCTTCACGAGAGGCGCCATCACGATCGGGTTTGGGAAATTGCACTACAAAAAAAACTAGAATTAGCTACGAACATCGACGCTAATTTGTCGCTAAAATGCTCGTTGCTAGCAGAATCTTTTGATAATTCACCGCTAATCTGTCTCTAAATGAGATTAGCGACGGATTTTTCTGTTTAGCTACATATTTTCTCCATCGCTAAACCGTGGTTTTTTTAGTAGTGTTGGGTCGTGATAAGTTGGTATCAGAGCCTAGGTTACTAGGTCTCACGAGTCATAAGAAGGGTTAGTAAAGTCTCGTGGATCGGTACAGAGACGTCTATACTTATCCTCGAGAGGCTGCAGAACCTTTAGGAACACTTCACATTCTTGAATTCTTATCGTGCGTCCTTGATTCAGCTTGAAAAGAAACTCTTGAAATTCCTCTCATGTGATTGTATGCACACTCGAGCGCTCAGTATTATATATGCCTTATGGTTTGTGATTCCCCGATCAATGGGCGATAGGTAATCTCCGTGAGTCTATGTTGGGCTAGTCTGGAGGACTTGAGGCTGGATCTTTGCCTATGGCTTGAACACTGAGGTGCTAATTGTGTAAGCAAGTGTTTTGAACTTATACGTTTGGTATTGTCCCTATTAGCTGGAATGGCGGTTGGGTATCCATGTAATGAGTATGTTATTACTGCGGGATGTATCTATATGACTTGGTAGTGACGAAGAAGTCTACTGCATAATAAATGAACTGTTAAGTGTTCGATTCCTATTTTGATTTGATGTGTAGCCCGAATTATGTGTGCATGAAGAATATTGTCGTGTCTCCTAGATAGTGAGTGAAGTGCATCACATGTGGCGGTACGAGTTCAGACCTAAGAAGACTAAATGAATGTGTAATGTGTATGACTGTGGGAGGTGTGCTAAAATACTAAATTGAGGCGAAGCAAGTGGGTCATTTCTTACGGAGTGTTCTTAAGTGGTATGATCCCTTGTGTGTCTGTTAGAAGGTCTCATGCGTAATGGAAGGGAACGTGTTAAAATTTGGCAATTTGGGTTGCTTAAGAGAGTGGACTCAACTGATGTAGAGATGAACGCGAGAAGCGTAGAGGATTACAGTACTAGATGATCTGTGTTTTCACAAACTTATAGATGAATTGAGTTTAATATTACTATGATATTGCGGCATTACTAGAATAAAAGTATTATGGGTTATTGAGCATGTCCTGATATATGGCTTCGAGCCAAGCTGGGGAGGTTGTTATTGATTAGCTGATTGCACAGTCATGTGCTATGTTGGTTCTGTTGCGAGGTATGCTGGCGGATTAGTCCTGGTTACAGAGATTGAGCTGAGGATGGCATGAGTGAAGCAAAATTTTGACACAGGTTATATGGAGCTTCATAGGTGTGAGAAAATAATAGGATGTCTTGAGCTGTTATTGATAAAGAATGCTCAGTGTATAGAGAAGGAAGATGTCTGTTTGTATTGGAATGAGATCATATCCTGCGGTGTCAGAGTGCTAATAAGGTACGAGTGGTTATGTTCGTTAAGTTAGGTAATTTGCAATTTGAATATGTGTGAATGACTCTCGAGAATGGTTTTATTGTGTTCAAGATTCTACATGTAACAATAAGGTGTCTCAAGGTTGTGTATGTGGTCAGAGACTGTGTTTTCATCGGAAAGGTCAAGCCTTGTGGTATTTTATGTTAATTATGGGATTCTATGTATCATTATCTGGAAAGTAATGGTAACGATTCAGATTCGTAGGAAGTTCCTCAAAGTAAAGTATTCTAGAATGTGGTATTTCTGGGAACATTTGAGGGAGTATTCGGTGGATTATGGGTCTTAGAAAGTGTGGTCTTATGTTCGAGTCTCATGTGGTAAACCTTGGTTGAGGTATTGTGGTGCTACAGCAAGGAGGAATATCAAGTTGGTGATGAATCAGAGGGGAAATTTGATAAATGGAATAGGTTGTTAGTATACTGAGTCGGTACGGTAAGGGTATGATTAATTCTTCGTATGTGTTCGAGGTAATGAGCCTTACATGCATTTTGCAGCAATGCTCTTGAGTTTTGGCAGCTTACTTAGCTTGGTTTGGGTGGAAGGATACAATCCTGGCAGTTTAGCTTGTGCACATGGAATTGAAGGAGAGAGTCCTTGTTGGGTTTTACCATGGTTTGGAAATGAATATCTTTTCTATGGGTATACGAAGCATGGAATATGCAATGATTATTCTTCTAGATGGGATTGACGGAAGGTCTTTGCTAGATGAGTTATAGTTCAGTTCTGGAAAGAAGTCCATAAAATACTTAGGCAACAGGTAGCCTCAGGTAATCAAGGAAATGGTACTGCTAATTGGAAGTGATTTGACGAGGGTATGTGTCTCAAAAACAAAAAAGGGTAATGTGATTAGACTGATGATACTTCGGTAGTATTGCGGCATTTTCTCATTAGATTGACTGTTTATATCTGAGTTTGTTTGATGACACAGGGGAATTTAAGAATATCCTTCGCATAATGATTGGGTACTTGAGGTGTGATATATATTCATATGGCAGAATTTGGGATAAGGTATGGTGATTCATGTGCTATATGGAGTTGGAGACTGGGAGTTCTCATGTTCAGTCTATGTAGTGGTTGTGGATTGTGTGTATCGACACCGTTTAGCGGCTATTGGGATTTGGAGGCTTGAGTGGATCTTTATTTGCTGGTACGTTAAATTTTGGATGTAATGTTTAAATTCAGACTGGTTGTCTTAGTGTTATGTGATTATGAACTATTGTGCTACGGGCTATGCCAAAAATTCCATAGGTTGAGTGGTGAGGTGTATCGGATTATGTTCTAGCAGAGTGGTTTGTATTCCAAAGACCAGCGGATGGCTGGGGAGTACTGCTTTTCTTAATTGGGCCTTCGTGGCGGATGTCAGTGCAGAGGTTTCTATCATTGATTCAGTTCTGGTATTGATGGACTTTTTCGGATGCGTTTCTTGTGGCTGGGCATGTTGCCGGGCAAGAATGTGGATTTTAGTATTTATTTGGTACCACGCACCATATCGTACGGCTCCGGCAGGAGTTATAGTGGTGGAAGGAGCAATTTCAGGCTCCTTGGTAATGAGTTCATTTTCAGGCTGATGTGGCTATGTATTCAGTTTGAGTTGCTATTCTATGTTGTGAGACGTTATGATTTGTTGATCATGGGCACATGTGGTGCGGTTCTATTAGGGATTCATAGTGAAAGTCAAACGAGAAGAGTAATTGGGTATTGCTTGGTAAATGGAGTATTGGTTATGACCTATCGGGTTGCGTGTCATATGTTATATATTTCACCATTGGTGTAATGAATTGCTAGGGTTCCAGACATCAAATTGTGCGTGGCTGTCGATTTTGAGCATAGTGACTTGAGGTGTTTCATGTGTAATAGTGTTTGGATAAGATCGCGCATTGTGGCGAGGCCACGTGGAGATATGACCTTTCGGGGTAGATTCAAGTATTCTATTTCAATGATGTAAGATGGGGTCTCAGCCTTGTGTTGTGATGGTACTGATGAGCTTGAGGTACATTTCTTTATTTTGAGTCATTTGTCATGATTTGGGTATGTTCAGACCGTTCCTCATTGGTGCGTGTATTATGCAAATTGCTGCTTAGGTCTGTGTTGAGGTGTCATATCACCAGAGTGGTGTGTTGGATTGGAGGTGATCGTTGGAGTCATTAATGAAAACGAACATATTTGATTTTAGCTTGTTGGAAGGATAATATTGAGGTTCGACTCTGAAATTTGTTGTGGTATTAGTCACAAGGGGAGTTGCTTCATGAATGGTTGATTTGAGAAATGGTTATGGTTTGCTACGTGTTGCATTTATCGTTGGCAGTATATGAAAGTATTGGAATGAGACTTTAGCTAAATAAGAGGTTTTCTATTGGTATTTGGTTGTTGTGGGTAAGTACTGTGAATAGAAGTTATCATTTCGAGTGCTTGGATTATGTGGTATATCATATGATTTCACCTGAGGTTGCAAGTATGGGTTAATAGAGTTGGTTCAGGACTATTTAAAGTATAGGTGTGAGGTTTTGATCGTGTTGATGTTTTCAGAAGTAGAAAGGTAGTTCTATGATTTATGGGCTAGACTGGATTGGATAATTTTAGCTATGTTGTGTTGTCTGGCCTATTTGAGATAGGGTGACGTGGGATCACCCCGGGTGTATGCTTGGTAAGGTTATTCAGTTGTTGGTTGGCTTCTAGGACAACTCCAGGTACGCTCGTGGATGAGCGTTGGTTTATGTTGGGGAGGATGTGATGACCCCACCCGTCGTCTCATGAGTTACCACTCTATTTCCCCCATTTTATGCTTCTTCATGTTTCGCTATCAGTATTTGGTGAGTTATAGTTGATTCGGATTGGTTTTGGTAGAAATGAGGCACTTAGTCTCTTTAAGGAAGACTAGGTTTGGAAAAGTAAACCAGAGTTTGGCTTATGAGTTAGAGGGCTCAGATGTGGTTTTCGGTGATTTTGTTAGCTTCGGGAGGTGATTTGTGACTTAGGAGTGTGATCGGAAGTGATTTTGGAGGTCCGATGTAGAACTAGGCTTGAATTGGATGAATTTATTATTTTGGCGAATTCCGGTTGGTAGGTGAGATTTTGATCCGATGGTCAAAATGGAATTTCGAGAGTTGCTATAGCTTCGTTAGGTGATTTTCGATGTGTGTGCAAAATTTTATGTCATTCAGAGGTGTTTTGGTCGGTTTTTTTATCAAATGCGCATTTCGGAAGTTTTTAAGAAACTAAGGCTTGAATCCAATGTGATTTAGTGGTTTTAGCGTTGTTTGATGTGTTTTGAAAATTGGAACAAGTTTGAATGAAGTTTTAGGATATGTTGGTGCTTTTTCTTGAGGTCCTGGGGGCCGCGGAGTGAGTTCGGCTGGTTAAACGGAGAATTTTGGAGTTGTTGCATGTTTAAGTTTGCTGGTATCTTGTGTTTTCGCACCTGCAGCTATGGCACCGCTGGTGCGGTCTCGCAGAAGCGAGCAGGAAGGCACAGAAGCGGAAAAGGTGGTCCATGTCAAGTTTCGCAGGAGCGAAAGTTAGGACCGCATAGGTGGTCCCGCTGGTGCGAAATTTGGGAGGCCCTTAAGTGAAGGTCTGCAGAAGCGGACGTGGACCGCAGATGCCGAAGTCGCAGAAGCGACATTTTTACCGCAGAAGCGGGATTACCTGGGCAGTTAAATGAAATAGTCTTCTTCGAAAATTTTTGAAAGAACAATATTTTGGACATCGAACTTGGTGAGCTTTGTGGTAATTTTGAAGAGGGTTTCGAGAGCTTTAATCATGTATGGATTCTCGGACTTAGAATACGATTTATGGTGTAAAAACATGGACTTAGACTGAATAATCAAGGAATCAAAGGTGAAAAATGGTGATTTAGGGCTTGAACTTAAATGAGTTTAAAATGGGGATTTGAGGGGTCAAATGGACTCCGATTCTTGTGATTTTGATATGTATAGACTCGTGGCTAGATGAGGAATCCATTGATGTGAATTTTATAATTTTTTGATAATTGGGCTCGGGGCTCGAATTTTGCTAGTTTCGAGATTGTTTTGCTATTTTTTGATTTGTTTTCGATTGGGTATTGTCCCATTGGCATATTGTGGTATATTCGCTCTGATATTGGATAGATTCGACAGACTTAGAGGCTGGTTTGAGGGGCAAAGGCTTCGCGAGCTAGAGATTTCACTAGTTGAGGTGAGTAAAGATTGTAAATGGTATCCTGAGGGTTTGAAACCTGGGATTTGCACCCATAGTGCTATATTGAGGTGACTTGCACACCGGATAGAGAGCGTGGGGTAGAGCACCGCTGGGGATTGTGACTTGGTCCGTCCCGGTTGTTGATTTTACCATGTATTTCACTATGACTTGGGCTTATTGCCGACTGTTGGAACTCCTTGCGTGCTATCATCACAGTTTTCCTCACTATTTGAAACATTATTTGAACTCAGTCCAATTGAATTACACTGTTTCATGAACTCAACTATATTTTTACTCAACCTTGAGTTTTAACTGATATTTGAACTATTATTTGACCCGAGCATTATTTTTTTACTGATGATCGAGGGGCTTATGATTATTTTTGGACTGATACAGGCTGAGGGCCATATGTGAGGATATGATTAGTGATGTGAAGAGGTTTTCAGGCCTCGAGTGTATTGTGAGGACGCTTTCAGGCCTCGAGTGATATGCGAGGAGGATTTCAGGCCTCGAGTGTATTGTGAGGAGGCTTTCAAGCCTCGAGTGTATTGTGAGGAGGCTTTCAGGCCTCGAGTGTGTTGTGAGGAGGCTTTCCGGCCTCATGTTGATATGTACAAGCTTTCAGGCCTTATGATGATATAGCGCTTGGGCTGTAGGAGCCCCTCCGGAGTCTGTACACCCACAGTGAACGCGGGTACCTATGTGATTTGAGAGTGAGCCCGAGGGGCTGATGTTGTACTGTCTGACTGATACTATGCCCGAGGGTCTGATATTATACTGAGTGATGTGATACTGTGCCCGAAGGGCTGATACTGTTCTGAGCGATTGATATTAAGCCCGAGGGGCTGGTACTATTTGAGATGTGCCCGAGGGGCGAACTTTGGTGTGCTCATCTTGCATATTTACTTGTCTTTTTATCTGTTATACTGTGGTAATTGTGCCCGAGGGGGGGATTTTTCTGTGCTTACCAGCACTAATTGTTTTGAAATCGATTTCATAATTATTGAAAAGACCATTTTCAAAAGATATTTGAACTGAGCCAAGGTATTTATAAAGATATCACAGATTTCACTATTTTTCTCAGAAAAATTGTACCCGACTTCTAAACAGCGTTCGCAGCATCACTGTCTTTATATGTTATTCATTATTTTGTTCAGCCTATTTCTAGACTGTAAAGTGGAGATTTCATTCTTATAGATGCTCGTGACTTGTGACTCCCCGATTTCGGGCTGAGTCGGGATGGGTTCCCTGTTTTATCACGTTTATTCCACATTATGATTTTATTATCTATGATTCAAACTTATTCATGCAAAGTAATTGTTAAAAGAGGCATTGTTGTTCTATTGGTTGCCCTTGTCTTCACGAGAGGCGCCATCACGACCGGGTTTGGGGAATTGGGTCGTGACATTATTACCCTATTCGCCTCTCTCGATTATAAATAAGTGTAAAATTAATTATAACATAAAAGAGATAGACGTTGCTCAATAAATATTAATATTTATCAATACTACACTTAACTATATTATTTCTTCCGCCTCTCTCGATTACAGAATTAATAAAATGTTAATATGTTGTACAAGATAGATAGATGTTAATAACTTAAATAACATCTAACTGTAAAAGCAGATATAAGTTAAATAAATTCTAGATCAAGCATGTGAATTTGAGGAATAATAACTACTATTATATAGAAATATTAAGATCCTTCTTTCTCCCAACACAAGAAAATTTACTCCATACTGGAGCTAATAATGCTAATGAAAATATTCTTGTCCATTAGATAAGAAAATAGATAGAAATATTCAGAAAGAATAATTTCCCCTATTTAATTAAAAGCAGGATATAGAGTAATTTTCGAAGCTAAGATTTACTAGGAACTAAAAACAAAAACCACTATAATGACTGGATGAAAATTCAAGGAACTGAACAACTGACTGAAAATGAAAAGGAAAAACTCTAAAATGGATTTTTGTTGTTTGCTGAGCTCCCCTCCGTTCCCCTTCATCATTTACAAACATATGCTTTTATAATCAAACCATAACAAGATGGTTTGGTTATAGCCACTTGTTTTGATTATGAGAGATTCTTTTATTTTTTGAATCCGGTTACGGCCACTTTGTTGTGTTAGATGGATTTTATGCAATTCATATTTTATCGTAGCTTGCTTTCTTTTTTTTTATTCTTCTTCTTGAAGTCTTATTATTTTTGCACCAATTCTTCTCGTAGCATTTCTTGCGCAATCAAATTAAATTTGTGAAAGAAACGTGATAATTTTTTATACTTTTGCTAGGAAAGTGATATATTAAAATCAGGTAAAATGTACTTATCAAACTCTGTTGAGTTGCCTTCCGCCCCCCTTCATCATTTGAAAACATATGCTTTTATAATCAAACCATAACAAGTTGGTTTTGTTATAGCCACTTGTTTTAACTTGTTTTGGTTATGAAAGATTCTTTTATTTTTGAATCTGGTTACGGCCACTTTGTTGTGGTAGATGGGTTTTATGAAGTTCATATTTTGTCGTAGCTTGCTTCCTTTTTTTTTTCTTCTTTTGAAGTCTTATTGCTTTTGCACCAATTCTTCTCATAGCATTTCATGCGCAATCAAATTAAATTTATGAAAGAAACGTGATTATTTTTATACTTTTGCGAGGAAAGTGATATATTAAAGTCAGGTAAAATGTACTTATCAAGGCATTAAGGATATACTTCCCATCTTTCTTTCCTTATCATGAGACACTGATTTAGCTTGAAGCGTAATCATTTGAACTACGTATTCATATACGCACTTGAGCTCTCGGTATCAGCTGTTCATTGACGGCTTGTGATTCATGGGATGTGATTTTTTTGTGTTGATAATGGGTCAGTTTGGAGGACTTGAGGCCGTGTTTTGATTTTATATTGAGCACAGAGGTGTTGATTGTGTTAGCACATGCTTTTAGATTTGTATATCTGTAGTGTCCCTATTAGTGGAATTTGTGGCTGGATGGCTATACGATAAGTATGATGTGACTGTGAGGTGTGTTCATATGATTTGAATGCAATGAGAAAGGTTTGCTTGAGTTTTAGAAAGAACTATTTGGTGTTTGATTTCTATTTTTATTCTGGACGTATAATCTCGAGTTTTGGGTGTGTTGAAGGACCCTCCATGTTGTTTAATTATGGAGTGAAGTAGATTTTTCATGTCTTGTTGATGAGTTCAAATCGATTCCTGTAATACATCTTCAATTTTTGGATTTGTAGGATATTTAAATATTAATTAGTGGAAATTAGGGTTTCCTATTCTAGATTAAATTTTTTTTTAATTACCAATTAACGTACTTCAGGCTTTTAGGTGTAGTTCTCTGGTTTATCCCTACTTTTCCCCTACTACTGTCAGGGCTACACCAGTGGTTGCAGCGATAGCTCTTTTTGGTTTTTGGGTCGAGGTATTTTGAGTGTTTTCAGGGAAATTCTCGAATTTGTTGGAGACAAGTTGGGCGCACAAGCACTATCAAAGGAGAGCAACTTGGACGAGCATCAGCAAAGGGCAGTGGGAAGCGGTGCGTGAGTGTACAACTACATCAAGTATAGCAAATCAACACAGGTTTGGTTCTCGATAGTTGGTACCTCCCGTTCTACTATTTCCCTTTTGGTGTTAGCTAAAATGATGTTACTTTAGTTCATAATAGTTCAATCATTCAACTAGTGTACTTGTAGTCACTTATTTCCTTCTAGTTTGGGTTTTTGTCCGTTGTGCACTAGCAAGTCTTATTTAGATTTGTCATAGGTGTAGTGG
Organism: Nicotiana glauca; assembly: GCA_026770625.1. Classification (NCBI taxonomy): domain Eukaryota; kingdom Viridiplantae; phylum Streptophyta; class Magnoliopsida; order Solanales; family Solanaceae; genus Nicotiana; species Nicotiana glauca. The sequence goes on along the minus strand of MU671107.1, from coordinate 166,375 downwards.
CTGCAGTCTGAGATTATAGAATAAGGGCATGTCCTCGGGTGGGGCAGAGTCTGGGGCCGGGGTCAGGTTGTGGGACGAGAGGTAGGGGAAGTAGAGGTGGTAAGGGAGCCTATAGGTTGTGAATAAGGTCATGGAACATAGGTTCGCTAACGAGTAAGTCCATATAGTTGGCGAAGATCCTTCAGAAGAGGAAAATTAATATAGCGTGTGTCCAGGAGCCTAGGTGAGTCGAATCGAGGGCGAGAAACGCGGATGGGTATAAGTTGTGGTACTCTAGAGTCCTGAGGGATAAGAATAGAGTGGGTATCATGTAGATAGCCATCTTAGAGAGTCAGTGGTAGAGGTTAGGCGGGTGAATGATAGACTAATGACTATTAAATTGGTAGTGGGTAATTGTACTTTAAATGTCGTTAGAGCGTACGCGCCGTAAGTAGACTTGGATAAGGAGATTAAAAGGCTCTTTTGGGAGGGGTTGGATGACATCATTTGTAGTATTCTGCGTTCTGAGAGTTTATTCATAGGTGGAGATTTCAATGTTCATATTGGGTCGTCTGCAGTTAGTTATACTGAGGTGCATCGTGGATTTTGTTTCGGGGAGCGGAAAGGAGGGGGCACTTTGTTGTTGGACTTTGCCAAGGCATTTGATCTAGTGATTGCAAACACATGTTTTCCGAAGCAAGAGGAGCATTTTGTTACTTACCAAAGTTCGGTGGCGAAGACTCAGATTGACTATCTTCTTCTCAGGAGATGCGACAGAAGATTGTGTGATTATTGCAAAGTTATCCTAGGTGAGACCCTCGCAACGCAACATATGCTTTTGGTGATGGACATTAGTATTATGATAAAGAGAAAGAAGAGGTCAGTACGAGGCCGCCCAAGGATTAGGTGAGGCGCCTTGACTAAGGATAAAGCTCAGGAGTTGGAGGAAGGTTATCGGCAATGGGAGCTTAGAGAAGTAGTAGGGATGCAAACATTATGTGGTAAACGATGACGGACTGTATAAGGAAGGAGGCATGAGAGGTGTTAGGGATATCTTTGGGCTGCACCTATGGCCAAAAAGGAGACTGGTGGTGGTGGAACGCAGTTGTCCAAGGTAAAGTGGAAGCGAAGAAGGTAGCTTACCTATGGTTAGTAGGAGCACTGGCAAGAAAGAGAAGAGAGTGAACAGTGAGAGATATAAGGTAGCTAGGAAGGAGGCGAAACTGGCAGTAACAGAGGCTAAGACGACATCTTTTGCTCATCTGTATGAGGAACTAGGGAACAATGGTTGGGGAGAAGAAGTTATTCCGACTCGCTAAAGTGAGAGAGAGGACAAATCGGGATTTGGACCAGGTGAGGTGCATAAAAGATGAGGAAAACAACGTTTTGATGGGGGATGACTAGATTAAGAGGAGATAGAAGACCTACTATCACAAACTTCTGAATGAAGAAGTGGATTAGGATATATTACTAGGTGAATTGAGGAATGCCAACAGCTCCCATGAATTAAGTTATTGTAGGGACTCTGAGGTCGATGAGGTCCTGGAGGTAATGCGTAAAATGAGGAGGGGTAGAGCTATCGGGCCAGATGAAATTTTGGTTGAACTTTGGAGGTGTGTGGGTAGAGTGGGCTTGGAATAGCTTGCTGGGTTGTTTAATGTTATATTCAAGACTAATAGGATGCCTGAAGAGTGGAGGTGGAGTACAATGGTTCCTTGTATAAGAACAAAGGTGATATCTAGAGCTGTAACAACTTTAGGGGCATTAAATTACTGAGTTATACCATAAAATTTTAGGAGAGAGTGGTAGAATGAGAGTGCGAAGGACGATATCTATTTTAGACAACCAATTCTGGTTCATGCCGGGGTAATCTACCACAGAAGCTATCCACCTTATTAGGAGGATGGAGGAATAATAAATGGATAAGAAGAGGGATCTACACATGGTGTTTATCCATCTAGAGAAAGCATATGACATGGTTACTAGGGAGGTCTTATAGAGCTACTTAGAGGTTAAAGGGGTCTCGGTTGCCGACATTAGGGTGATTAAGGACATGTATGATGGAGTTAAGACTCAGGTTAGCACAGTAGGAGGCGACTCCAAGCATTTTACGGTTGTTACGGGGTTGCACCAAGGGTTTGCATTCAGCCCTTTCCTATTTGCCCTGGTGATGGATGCCATAATGCATTATATTCAAGGGGAGGTGCCATGGTACAAGCTATTTTCCGATGACATAGTCCTAATTGACGTGACACCACACGGCGTCAACGAGAGGCTAGAGGTTTGGAGACATGGCCTTGTGTCTACAGGTTTCAGGTTGAGCAAGATGAAGACGGAATACCTTGAGTGCAAATTTGGGACCGAGCTGATGAAAGTGGGAGTGAAAGTGAGGCTTGACTCTCAAGTCATCCCTAAGAGGGATAGTTTCAAGTACCTAGGATCCGTTATTCAGGGGATCGGGGAGATCGGTGAGGATGTCATACACCATGTAAGGGTGGGATGGATGAAGTGTAGGTTAGTGAAAGGAGTCCTGTATGACAAGAAAGTTCCACCGTTACTAAATGGTAAGTTTTATAGAGCAGTGGTTACGCCTGCCATATTGTATGAGATTGAGTGATGGCTCTTTAAGAACCCACACATCCAGAAGATGAAAGTAGCAGAGATGAAGATGTTGAGGTGGATGTGCAGGAATACAAGTACGGATAAGATTAGGAATGAAGATAATCGAGAGCAGGTGGGTGTGCCCCATGGAGGACAAGATGCGAGAAGCAAGACTCAGATAGTTTGGGCACATTTAGAGGAGGACAACTGATACACCGGTGAGAAGGTGTGGGTGACTGGCTATGGTGGGCACGAGGAGAGGTAGAGGGAGACCTGAGAAGTATTGGGGAGAGGTGATCAGGCATGACATGGCTCAACTTAGGATTACTGAGGACATGGCCTTTGACAGGGAATTGTGCAGGTCGAGCATTAAGGTTGTAAGTTAGGGGGAAGTTGTGGATATTTTTATAGCGTGCTAGAGTGAAACTAGCCAGTTAGGAGTTAGTCTTGTGATGCTACTGAGGCAGGGTTTTATCTGTTGGATATTAGTATACCATCCATATTTTCCGTATTTACTATATTTCTATATTGCTGTTATTTTGTGTTATGTTGTGTTTTTTATGGTTTTTCAGTATGAGTCTATTGATAGTACTAAGATATCATCTCCTGTTTCTTTCTTAAGCGAGGGTCTCCTTGAAATAGCCTCTCTGCCCCTCAGGGTAGGGGTAAGGTCTGCTTACATATTACCCTTCCCAGAACCCACTTGCGGGACTATACTAGGTTTTGTTGTTATTGTTGTTGTTGTTATTGATGAGTTTAGAATCAGGAAGACCTAGTATTTGAGAAATAGTTATTGCTGTGGAACGATATAGAAAGATGTCAGTTTGAGGCTACGTAGTCGGGTTATCTCTTACGAGATGTCCTTAGGTTGTGTGATCCCTATGTTGCTTTGTTGAGAGTTATATTTTACCAATGAATTATATGTGCTACAATTTTGAGTTTTGATCGCTTATGAGAATTGGCTTGACTATTACAAGAGCGAATGCGAGATTTGTAGATGATTTGAGATGCTGGATGATTTGTGTTACATGAGCTTTTGGGGAATTTAGTTAAATCTCACTATGGTATTATGGCTATAATAAAGTATGTGCATTGTGAGTGATGGTGTGTTTTGCTCTATGGATTTGAGCAAAGTGGGGGAGTCCTCTATTGATAAGTTGATTTCACGGTTATGTGTTGTATTAGTTTCGGTTTGAGGTATACTTGTAAATGAGTTATTTTCTACAGAGGTTGAGATCGATGAGAACTCGAGTAAGGGAATTTCTGGATATGACTGTATTACGCTCTATTGGTAAATAGAAATTATGGAATTATTGAGTGGTTATTCGTGAAGGATGTAGTTTCCATAAAGTAGAAATTTGCTTGGTTACTTGGAGGCATGAATTACTTCCACTGGTGTTGGGGTGAAAATGAGGCACATGTCACTCAGTCCATTTCGGTGGTGCTATTGAGGTTCGAGTAGAGTGAATGACTCTCGACAACGGTTCTAATGAATTCAAGATTTATATATAGAAATTGGGAACCTTCAGGATGTGTATATGGCTAGAAACTGAGATTTAAATTGGATGGTGTCGAGCCTTGTAGTATTTCTATATAATTATAGATTCTACATTTGGTAACAAGAAGGTAATATGAACATCTTTAAATTCACAGAAGGTCTCTTCGGATTGGGTGTCTCAGTTGTGGTTCTTTCATGGTGCTTAAGAGGGCATTCAATAGCTTATGAGCCTTAGGGCGGTGTGGTTTTATGCTAGGGTCTCGTGTGGTGAGTCTTGGTTAAGGATTAGAGTATTATGGCAAGGTGAAGTATCCATTTGAAGGTAATTCATAAGGAACTCGGAGAAATAGGACAACTTGGTAGTAGATTAGATATGTATGGTAATGGATATAATTGATTCCTTGGGTGCTTATGACGTAGTGGGCTTCTATAGATGCTTCGTGGCAATGCTCTTAGGTTTTTTGTGACATGCGTAGTTTGGTTGAGTTAGAGGAATTCAGTCCTTATGGTTTAGTTTTGTGCAAATAGGATTTAGAGTGTTCTTGATGGTTTCTACCAAGGTCAAAGTTGTATATTTTGTACTGGCGTGAGGAGCATGTGATGTATAATGATTTTCTCCTGGATGGGATAAAATGGAAAGTTCTTAGCTAATTAAGTATGCAGTTTTTTGTGACTCAGGGTGGATTGCGAAGTTCTGATATTTTTCATATGATGGCATGAAATGTGCGGTGTTTTGTGTGGGGTTGAGATTTGTATATGTAAGGTCACAGTTCAATTTTTAAGGGAAGGTCATGAGTCCTTAGGCAGCATGGATAGTTTCAGATGACTAGGTAAATGATATTACTATCTGGTATGGATTGATGAGCGTATACATTTCAAAAGGTGAAATGTGTTTTGATTTATGGATACTTTATTAGTATAGCGGCAATCTCTTGTTTTATGGACTGCTGATTTCAAATTTTGCTTTGTGGCACAAAAGAGTTATAGAAGCATTCCTCATGGGATGATTGTGTATTAGAGAAGTGCTGGACATTCAGGCGGTGGAGTTGAGATCAGATATGGTAATTTGTGTATTTTATGGATTTGGAGACTGGGAGTTCTCATGAGTAGATTGTTTCGTAGTTGTGGACTATGAAAATGTAGACAAGGTTAGTTAGAGGATAGTATGTGTTGTGATTCAGTCATTGTGGACTTTCGGAGGGTTATTTATCTATTTTGGGCAACCAGAGTTGTTCTGGTGTTCATTGGTATGCCCAATATGGATGTGTGTTCTGCACCAGGTCAGATTTGTTGACTCCAAACAACTATTATTGAGGGATGTGCCATTATGTCATTGTTGAGCTTATTCGTGTTCTGAAATGATCTATGAGTTACTCTTCTATGCATTGAGAGGTTGCAATTCGTGGGTTATATGTACACATGGTGTGGTTCTATTTGGGATTTATAGCAAGATGAGTATTTGGATATTGCGTGATTGATTGTGCGTTGGTTATTTTCTCTCTGGAATATGGTATTCTGTTATTTGCTCTCCGTGGTTATTGTAATTCACTTTTGGAAGTTAATATTGAATTTTGAGTGGTTATGAATTTTGAGCAGGGTGGCTCGAGGTATATAATATGGACCATCTTTTGAAAGGGTCACGGATTGTAGCAGAGTTGTATTGGGGTATGATCCTTGGTGTGATATTCGTGTATTTTTGTTATGCAGTGTGTGATGTGTTCTTAGTATTTTGTTGTGGTGGTACTCGTTGAGCCTGCGGGATGGTTCTATTATTTGATGTCATTTTCTCATATTTGAGTACATTTGGGATGTTGCTTATTGGTGCACGTATTGCACAGGTTGTGGATTGTATTGTCATGTCACTAGAGTGGTCGTGTTGGATAAGATGAGGTCGTTGGACCTAGCATGGATACTTTCAGATTAGATTGTGGTATATCTAGAAAGATAATATTGGAAGTCGGCTTAGAAATTTGCTTTATTCCTTATCGAAGGAGAGGGAGCTCAATGACTTGTTGATCTGACAATTGGTTATGAGCTTCTGTGTGTTTCTTTCAACATTGGCAGTATATGAAAGTGTTAGAACAAGGCTTTATTTTATAAGAGGTTTACAAATATTGGGTTATTTAAGCAACTATTGTGATTGGCATATTATCGCTATGAATATTTGAGTTATGTGTTATATCATGTCATTACATCTTGCGTTATAATTGCGGCTTGATATAGCTTGTTCAGTCTTATTCAGTGTGTAGATGAGAGATTCTAATGTTATAGAATATTTCAGATGTGAAAAATTTTGTTCTAAGGTTCATGAGCTAGGTTGAATTATGAAATTTCAGTTATGTTGTGTTATCCGACCTATAATGGATAGGGTGATGTGGGATCACCCCCAAGTATGTGCATGGTAAGGTTGCACGATGATTTGATGGCTTTTGGAATGACTCTAGGCACACTCGAGGTCAGAAATATGTTTAAGTGGGGAAGGATGTAACGACCCGACCGGTCGTTTTGAGCATTTCCACTTCACTCTATTTTTTGAGGGCATGAGTAGCTTCGTCTAATGTATTATGGCTTATGTGAATAGTCGGTTCGATATTCAAGTTATTCAGAATTGATTTGGAAGAATGATTCACAACTAGAAGCTTTAAATTTCATATATTTGTTCAAGTTTTGAATTTTTAGTATTTGACCTCGAATTGGATTTGTGATGGTTTGGTTAGCTCTATTGGGTGATTTTGGACTTAGGAGCACATCTGGATAGTGATTTGGAGGTCCGTAGTAGAGTTTGGTTTGAAACGGCGAAAAGATGGAATTTTGGAAAGTTTGACCGGGTGTGGAATTTTTTGATACCAGGGACGGATTACGATTTCAAAAGTTGGAGCAGATCCGTAATTTCAATTGTGACTTGTGCCCAAAACATGAGGTCAATCGAACATGATTAGATAGGTTTCGACATCGATTGTGGAAGCTTGAAGTTTCAAGTTCTTTGATTTTGAATTGAGATGTGATTTGTCGTTTTGATGTTGCTATGTGTGATTTGAGCCCTCGAGTAGGTTTGTGTTATGGTATTGGACTTGTTGGTATGATTGGTCGAGGTCCCGAGGGGCTCGAGCGTGTTTCGAATTGATTTCGGGCTATTTTTCCTTCTTTTTTCACTTCTGTGTTCTGCTGGTATCTGATGTATTAGTTATTCATCGCCTCCGCGAATATTGGTTTGTGTTCGCGTAGAGTTGGGGCAAGTCTTCTTCGCGTACAATTGGCTATTTTTACATTTTTTGAGCTATGGAGCTCAAATTTAGGACATTCTTGAAGCAATTTTCACTGTATGAGTTGGGTTAAGTGTTCTTTACTTGGTTTTTGTTATTTTCCATGAATCTATCCTCAATTTTAGCTATTGGTTGACGAATTTAAAGAGGAAAATTGGGGGTTTCGGCCTAAAGTTTCATAATATAAAATTTTGAGTTTTGAGCACCGATTTGGAGTCGGATTTGAGTGAAACTAGTATGGTTGGACTCGTAATTGAACGGGTTGTCATATTTTGTGAGTTTTGCTGAATTTCGAGCCATGGGTCCGGTGTGAATTTTGGCCGGATTTAGAATTTGATGTAGGATTCGATCTTTATCATTTGTAATTGTTCCCTTGGGCTTTATTTGATGTATTTGAGTCGATATTGAGTAGTTTTGAGCCATTCAGAGGTCGCTACGCGCGTGATGGCACTTTTGGAGCATCGTTTGCCATGCTCTATCGGTGTGGGAATTGGCTTGTGCAAGATAAGTAACTCTTCCAAACTTAGTGTTAAGGGTATGAAACCCTGAATTACATGTTATGTGATTGATGATGAGGTGAAGCACATGCTAGGTGACGGGCATGTGGCCGTGCACCCTGTGAATTGTGACTCTATTATTTTCATGACACTGTATATTGGTCCTATTATGTCGATATCTATGTTTTCACTATGTGATAAAGTAACCGAGTTGTCAATAATGCTAGATATCATGTTTAGGCTTTATGGTGATATTGTTAGGACCCATAGTGGTCGTTTTCTTGCTGTCATCTTAATGATTTCATTGATATTTTTTACTCAGTCATATTTATGCATTCATATCATGTCTCAGTCTTAGTTGTAATTTGTTTATACATCATATCATTGTTCCGGTTTAACCTTCATCTTAATGTGAGCCCGTTGGTGAGACTGGAGAAATTGATGACTGAGTGAGACCGAGAGCCTGATTTTGAGTGACAATTATGGGATCGGGTTGCACGTCGCAACAGTTATATTGGTTTGTGATGATGCTTGGGATGAAGCAGCCCCTCCAAAGTCTACACATACCCATACTGAGCGCTGATTAAACTATTGAGGGATGGATTTCCCTTGATATGGATTTGTCCAAATTAGTTAATACACGGAAATGAATTTCTCCACATGGTTGGATTGCCCTTTTTCCTCGGTATTGTGTGACTTATAGTCAGTGTTATATATGTTCTCGGATAGATTTCTCTAGGCATTATGGGTCATATAGAGGGCCAAGTTGTTGAGCATGATGAGTGGAAAGTGTGAGGCAGTGATATTGAGTAATCTAAGCATGTCAGTGCATGATTCATCTTTGAGATACATGACATTGGCATGAGCACATGGCATACATGCATACAGATGCATTTTTCCTTATGTTGTACGGTGTCACATCATTCATGACTTTTTACACACATTGATATATGGACGTAAAGGGATATTTCACACTTGCTACCTGAAAATAAAATGAAACATCTTATCTATTGTCAATAAGATTGTGCTTGAATTATCATAATTTAATAAAGGTTGTCATGTCACTCATCATCGGAAGACCACCCGGTTCACACAGATTCCACCTTTAGAAAGAACCATGGCATTAAGAAAACCAAAGGCTTATTGCAAAAATTCAAAACAAGAAGCTACGAACATCAATAAGAAGCTAGGAAAGAAAAACTGCTGAAATTAAAATGAATATATACAAGAGGCAGTTTAATCGAAAATACAATAAGGGAGATGAATATATACAATCTAACATAACTTTTTATATACAGACCCAAGGTAAAAAAAATGAAAACTGTAACAAAATGCTGAAATTATATACATACCAAAGATAAAAAAGAAAGAAATAAATTATTAAATTTATCGTATATACACAATCATCCACATCAAAGTAGGGCATATCCCCTCGAATGAAATCTGGCATTTTCCTCAGTGCAAGCTAAGAAAAATAAGCACCTAAAATAAAGGAAAGAGGAAAAAGAGACTCCCTGTAGGCCATCCGTCTGCATAGGGTCCTCTATCTGGGTCCATGTATCCTCTCTATGATCGGGAACCTAAAACATCTCCCTATGAGCTATGGCTCTACTGTTGGGACCGGGGCCTGACTGGCTCCTAGGCTGCATCATGTGGCTGACTGGAGGAAGTCTTCGATAGGTCCGCCAATCGGATAACTGCATCATCGGACTGGGGGATCACCCTCTTCCTCTTAGGAGGCCTCTCAGACTGCTCTGGCTGGGGATGAGCTACTGGCACAAGGTCATGTAGTAGAAAATCCAAAGGCAGGTGATCAGCCTTTAATCTCTCCACCTCCACCTGCAACTCCTTCACGGACTCTTTGGAAGTCTGAGTCTTACTCATCTTCTTTGACTTCTTTGCAAGTTACTTTAGTGCCCTCCCATGTGAAGAAACAACGTTCGTAAGAACTTTTTGGTTCTCTAGGATCTTTTGGTTGTCCAGAAGATCCTTGAGAATTTCCTCAATAGACTATGGGACCTATCAGGCGGAGGTGCTTACTGAGCTGCCACAGTAGTAGATAATAGAGACAACTTAGAAGTAGTTTTCTGCATCCAGTTGTTGATGTTGGTGATGGTTTGGCTCAGATGGTGGTCGGTCAATGGATAGACAATGGTAGAGGGTATGTCAGGAGCTGTGGTGATGATGGACCTCGGGCCATGTCAGCTAAAGTAGAAGGAGGTTGTAAAGTAGTCATTACCACTACTAGCTCTTTAGACTGGCCCATTGAAGTAGTGGATTTTCCCTTAAAGTGTTTTCCCTTAGGGTTTTCATCACCCTATAGGTTATACCATGAGAAGGGTTCCTTTGCCTTTACCTTCACATTGAATTTGCGCTTGTCCACATTGAGGTCCTCCAATACATCGTCAGGATGTAGGGGAATGGGTAGTACGTGTCACTGTCACTCACTACCCGTGCAATAACATGGGACATCGCATTTCCGACATTGATTGGGTACCCCGCTATGATGGATGCTACTAAGATTGCCTGGTGAAGTGGTAGTTAGTTGTCATGGGTGGTAGGATCTATTCTCCTTCACACGAATGTCTCCCACCCCTTCGCCTCAAATTTCAATGTCCTCCTCTATATCTTTACCCCCGCAGTCAACCGCTCGAGGGTGGTACCTGGGATTGCTAAGTACACCGCCAACCACGGACGGGCTTCTTCACCCAACTGAATCTTCTCGAACAATTGGGACTCATCCTCCTCCGTGAAGCCTAAATAGTCATTGATGGTCTTTCCATCAAACTTACACTTTCAAATTTCGCACCTTGGTGACTCTGGTACCCTTTTTGATGTGGGCCACATCTGTGTAGAATTATTTTACCAAGTGCTCATTGGCGTCATCCACATGCCCTTTAAACTAGTTCCATCCAGCTCTATCTCTAAATTGCCTCAACATATTCGGGTTGTGAGGCAAAATATCCTGGGTGATAATTTCTCTCTCAGGTATCAGCTTCTTTTCTGGCCACCACTCTCTGAATGTGTTGCAGTCAATTTCACTGACGAACCGGTGCTCCAATGCCTCTGGGTTCCTTGTTGTGTCTACCCCACCTGCTTGGTGCCCGCCACCTTCTACTTCTTCCACTTTTTATACTACTGCACCCTCTCCGGATAACGAAGTTATAGGAGAGGTGGATTACTTATCCCCATTGCCTTCAGCTGAGCCCCCAAATGACTCAGAAGATACACGAACCGAGGATTGGGCAGTAGGGGACGCTGGAGGTGTATCTCTCAACCGTTTCCTCTCCGTCCAGTCAGGATGGTATTCTAGTACTGAATCTAAAGATGCCTCCCGGGAGGGCTCGTACTCACCCCCCGACTAATCAATTGCTCTGTCTGTAGCTTTAATGAGTTTCCTTGTGTTCTTTATGTTTTGTAGGGCTTGTGAGGTCATCCTTATCATCCTTTGTTTCCCACCCCGGGTGGACTATCCTCTCCCTGGTTGTTTAGTATATTTGCCTCTTGATATTACCATTGTCTGTAAACAATATTGATTCAGACTTTGTTAGTGTCCAGAAAAACAATAAAATTCACAGTTGCAAAAAAAATATTGCAGACACTATGAAAATTTTAGAGCATGGACCGCACAAAATGTAGTATGGCAGCAAAGAGGCCATTACGGACCGTACAAAATCTATTATGGTCCACAAAGAGGTGGGGTTCAGACTACCCACTCTCTAAAATAATGCATCACAGACTGTAGAAAATTCTAATGTAGTCCGTGTTGAGGCACTGTGGACCACACAAAATGCAATGCGGTCGCGGTCCTCAATGTTCAGGTTTTAGAACTTTGTCGTTGCGATCCACACAAAATACCATTGTGGATCGCACTAGAGCATCACGGACCACACAAAACCCACCACGGTCCGCACTGAATGCCCATCAGCAATACCAACCTAAGGTTCGAGTGTTGATCAATTTTAGTCCAATTTTACATTTATTGATGAATCCCTAAGTGTTGGTTTAGTACCTTAAACAAATATTAACTACCCTAAGCTACACTACTAAAATAAAAATGGGTAGGGAAAGAAGAAGAAACAACGGAAACAAAAATTTAAAAGAAAATAACAAAATTAAACAAATGAAAAGGGATTAAAGTACCAGATGGGATTCTAAGATGATGAATATGCCTTAGTAGTCAGTTACGTGCAATAGGGAAAGAGATGAATAGTAATTTTTAATGCTCTGAGAGTAAAAGGATCGAAAAGTTCAAAAAGAGGGCCTCGGGTCCTATTTATAGAAAAAGGTCTTAGGCCCAGCTTACCTACCCACCGTCGACCGCATAAAATGGCAACGCGGTTCGCGGTGCTCAAACACATAGGCACTGACAACATGACCACTGCGGACCGCAGAAAATGCAATGCGGCCACAGTGGACCACCATGAACCGCATAAAATGCAATGCGGCTACGGTGGTAAACTTCATATAACCCCAACTTTTGTCAAATCTGTATTGCGTTCCGCATTGATTTCTTTCCCCTACACAAAGTTCTTTGCGGCCGCACAAAATGAGTGCTATCCGCATTGAGAACTACAAAGAGTGGTCATTTTCCAATGTTTTCCTGCACTGCATTGCATTAACACAGTCCTACGACATCTCACAACCAAGCAGTCCAAAATATAAACCCTACACTACAGTAAAAATCAAAGAAAAACAGGAAGGAAAACATATAGGTTACCTCCCAAGAAATTCCTGATTTAACGCCGCGGCACGACCCATGTTACCACCAAACAATTTGAGATGAAGAAGTGCAACCATGTGGCTGTTATCAATTTTTGACAAGTACTGCTTGACCTATGCCTATTTACTATGAAAACATGTCCATTTTTGTTCTTCAAATCAAGTGCACCAAACGGGGTCAGAAACACCACTTCAAAAGGTCCACTCTATTTTGACTTAAGCTTTCCCGAGAACAGATGTAACTGCAAGTTGAACAAGAGAACCAAATCATCCACGTTGAACTCCTTGCTACAAGCATATTTATCATTGAGGTACTTCATCTTGTTCCTGTACAAGTACAAAGTAGAATAGGCATGGAATCAAAATTCATCAAGTTCATTAAGCTGCTCCATACAATGATTAAATGCCATATCTCATTCAAGATTTAGCTTCCTCAAAGTCCACATGCCCTTGTGCTCTAACTCAAGCGATATATGGAAAGCTTTCCCAAACACCAACCAATATAGAGACATACCAATTGGAGTCTTGTAATCAGTCCTATAAGCCCATAGAGCATAATCCAACTTGTTTGACCAATCGGTCATATTTGCATTGACCATCTTTGACAATATACTCTTGATTTCCCTGTTTGAGACTTCAACTCAGCCACTCGCTTGAGCATTATAAGGAGTATAAACTTTTTGGTTGACACCATACTTTGCAAAAAAAGTGTCAAAAGCTCTATTACAAAAATGAGACCCCCCATCACTAATGATTGCACGAGGAGTGTCAAACCGTGAAAAAATGGTCTTCTTGAGAAATGCAACAACACTCTGGGCCTCATTGTTGGGCAAAGCAACGGCTTCAACCCACTTTGAAGCATAGTCAACCGCCACAAGAATGTATGTGTTCCCATACGAGCTAACAAACGGGCCCATAAAATCAATGCCCCATACATAAAAAATATCAACCTCAAGAATGGTATTAAGAGGCATCTCATCTTTCTTCAAAATTCCACCCGCTGTTTGACATTCGTCACACCTCTTCACAAGTTCACTTGCATCTTTGTACAATGTTGGCCCATAAAACCCACAACTAAGAACATTGGAAGCCGTCCTCGCCCCGCCATGACGGCCACCATAGGCAAAGGAATGACAAGCCTCCATGATACTCAATTGCTCTTCCTCCGGGACACACCTTCGTATCACACCATTCGTGCAAATCTTTAACAAGTACGAACCATCCCAATAGAAATCAAACTATACCATTTGAGCTTCTTCCTTTGGTTAGAATAGAGTTCACACGAGATTATACTAGTCGTAAGGAAATTAACAACATCCGCAAACCATGGCATACCTTTCACCGACAAAAGAAGTTTCTCGTCGATTAATGAATCATTGATCTCTAGGCCATCACGAGGCCTCCCCTCTCCCTCCAAGTAGGACAAGTTGTCCGCCACTTGGTTTTTCACTACCCTTCTAGTCCACAATCTCCAGATCAAACTCTTGAAGTAACAAGACCCATCGCATTAGTCTAGCTTTGGAATCCTTCTTCGTACTTAAGTACTGGAGTGCGACATGATCGGTATGGACTATGACCTTGGCATCCATAAGATACTGCTAAAATTTTTCCATTGCAAACACTGTAGTCAAAAGTTCTTTCTCAGTCACCGTATAGTTCACTTTAGCATCATTCATTATCTTGCTCGCATAGTACACCGGATTAAACATTTTATTCACTCGTTGACCCAATACCGCCCCAAATGCAACATCACTTGCATCACACATGAGCTCAAAGGGCAAGCTCCAATTAGGAACGGTAATGATAGAAGTGGTGGTCAACTTATGCTTTAGAAGTTCAAAGGCTTGCATACATCTCTCATCAAACACAAACTTGGCATCTTTTTTCCAATAACTTCCATAAGGGGTTCACTACCTTCGAGAAGGCTTTGATAAGTCATCGGTAGAACACTGTATGCCCAAGAAAACTTCTAACTCCCTTGACAGAGGTAGGGAGAGGGAGCCTTAAAATCACATCAATTTTTGCTTTGTCTACCTCAATACCATGCTTTGAAATATGATGCCCAAGAACTATTCCCTCTTTCACCATGAAGTGGCATTTCTCCCATTTAAAAACAAGATTGGTTTCTTCATAATGAGCCAACACTCTATCCAGATTTTTCAAACATGCATCAAATGAATCACCCACAACACTGAAGTCGTCCATGAATACCTCCAAAATATCTTCCACCATAACGGTGAAAATGGTTGTCACATACCGCTGAAATATAGTCGGTGCTTTACACAACCCAAAAGGTATCCTGGAAAAAGCAAAGGTGCCATATGGACAAGTGAATGTGGTCTTCTCCTAATCTTTTGGAGCAATCAAGATTTAGTTGTATCTACAATAACCATACAATAAACTATAGAAAGCACACCCAACAAGTCGGTCTACCGTCTGACCAAGAAAATGCAATGCAAAAGGATCATTGTGGGTCAATTTGTTCACCTTTGGTACACACTGCACCAGTGAAGTCCAAGAACTATCAGAAATGGGGTACACAACCCTGGCATCAAACCACTTGATCACCTCCTTTTTTATAACTTATTGTATAGCCCCGTTCTCCCATTTAATACTTATTTTTATGTTCATTTGTCGTTATATGAATTGATGGAGTAGTTAGTTCGGTTTTGAGAACGTTCCGAGATGAGTTGAGACACTTAGTCTCAAGGTTGAAAGCTTAAGCTGAAAAGGTTGACAGGATGTTGACATATGTAAAAATCACCCTGAAATAGTGTTTCGAGGCCCGTGGTTGATTTAGGCTTGAAATGACGAAAGTTGGAAAATTAGAAGATTTGAAATCGAGAAGTTTGACCGAGAGTTGACTTTGTGGTTACCAGGCTCAAATTTTGATTCCAGGATTTGGAGTAGGTCAATTGCGTCATTTATGACTTGTGTGCGTAATTTGAGGTCAATTGGACTTGATTTGATAGGATTCGACATCGATTGTAGAAGTTGGAATTTCCTAGTTTTCATTAGGCATGAATTGAGGTGCTATTGGTGTTTTTTATGTTGTTCGATGTTATTTGAGGGCTCGACTTATTTCATATCACTTTTAGGACTTGTTGGTATGTTTGGTAGAGATCCTGGGGCCCTCGGGTTGGTTTCAGATGGCTAATGGATCAAATTTTGGACTTGAGAAAATACTGAAAAGTGTTAGACTGGTGTAATCACACATATAGAGGTCATGTTTTCAGGTGCGAGGACGCAGTTGCATGAATGACATGGTAGAAGAGGTTTGGAAGGAAATCCGTGGTTGATTTACCACTTTTATGGCATTAGTTCTGAATTCTCTTCTTGGAGAAGATTGTGCCACAAACTTACAGGGAGGAGCTGCGCAAGAAGTTCGAGTAGCTGCGTCAGGAAGGCATGTCTGTGAGTATGAGATGAGATTCTCAAAGTTATCTCATTACACACTTTGGTTGGTTCCCACAGAGAGGGAGAGGATTAGGATATTCATTGATGGCCTCCACTATCAATTGCATTTTGTTGTGACATGGTAGAGTGTATTAGGTGCTATGTTTGATGAGGTTGTTTATATTGCTCGATGGCTAGAAAGGGTCCATAGTCAGGAGCATAAGGAGAGGGAAGCAAAGAGGACCTTATTATATGCAGAAATACAAACCCCTATAGGCATGGTGTCTCTATGCTTACTTGCAGAAATCAGAGGTTAAATCCTACAGGCATGTTTCTACGTGTGAAATTGCACAAATTAGAAAGAAAATCCCATACGCATGTTTTCTACCCTTTGTGCATAAAAGTAGCCCCTTTCCCTTTTTCAATAACTCCCCATGAGTTTGTACAAATTATTACAGACCAGTAAAATAAACTAAAACTAAAAAGTACATTAGGAATTATCAGCTACATTCGAGTAGCCTAATTCAGACTTAGTGTCTAAGAATATGAGGTTGAACCACTTATAAGATCAAGATTTCTAAAGCCTTCTCTTATATTGGGAGTTTCAGAGATCCAAGGAGTTTCAGGAACCCTAGGCAATGCTTACACCTAAGATATTAATCAGAATGAGTTATAGTGCAGTGTGGAAGAGCCAACCCTCAAGTGTCCAAGTTCAGAGGAAGCTCATGGATCCCAAGTCAAGGCTCACAAGAGAGGGGCAGAACTTAAGTTCTAAGAATGAGTGCAAGTGCAATAGAGGGGGCTAGGGAGTGCCAAGGCAGGCTGGTGGACATACCTAACCATAAGGTAGGTTGGCACACCCCTGACCAAGCCTGTTCAGCCAGCAAATAAGAGCACAGACCTATTGAAGGTTAGACTATGGTC
The DNA here is from genome assembly GCA_026770625.1 of Nicotiana glauca. NCBI lineage: Eukaryota > Viridiplantae > Streptophyta > Magnoliopsida > Solanales > Solanaceae > Nicotiana > Nicotiana glauca. Next base: position 149,495 of record MU671107.1, on the reverse strand, counting down.
TAGACAGTGATTTGGATACTGCCAGACCAAGGTCTCAAGCTCAGGATACATATAAAGGGGAAGGAGAATGGGAATTGAAAGAGTTCAGGACTCAGGGAGTCCAGTCCATATACATGAACAACAATGTCAAGTGTTGTCATGTTTTCTAAACCATAACTCAACATACAAAAGGACTAGGGATAGGGATTCATGTAAGCACAGGGATAATTAAGTAAAATTACGGCATAGGAACAGTAAGACAAACAAAGGAAAGGCTGAAGAATGAACATGTAGTGGAGAGGCAGAAATTAAACAAAGAGAGACATACCAGTTGAAGAAAAAGAAAGAGACTAAAAGCAGGATACTTTCAAGCCAAACCACAATAAAAAAAGATCCTTTATGCTTGTGAGTTTAGAAAACTTGAATGCTTAAAAATAATCTATGTGTATTTGAGAGTAAGAAGTAATGACTTGTTCGTTCCTCCTTTTTTTGGAAAGAGTAGAAGTACATGTGTTTATAGTTTTTGAAAACGAGTAAAAAGTGAGGTAATAAGCCACAAATATGGAAACAATCACTAATCACAATCAATTACACAAGTGATTGCCTTTAATTAAGGGATCACTTGTTAACGGGCAGTGACTGGTTTAAAAAATAAGGAAAGAAATCAATTTAAGAGATAGACTGATTATTGCCATAAAAGGAGTGGTAAAACAATACAGCAAATGATTAAGTCCAATTACAGGAACATACTTATTTAGGAAAGGATTCAGTAAGGCAAAATAAGGAAAGAAATCAATTAACCCTTAACATGCGAATGAAATAAGAATTTCACAAAGGGAAAGTTCGAAAATCAGTCACAAGTTTGAAGTTCGATTAAAGAAAGAAACTCAGTATATAAATAAGGTGCACAAACACTATACATGCGAGGCCAAACTATGGCAAAAGGAAATAGCGTACAGTAATATTAGAAAGCTAGTAGACAACAAGCATTCATAGCATGATAGTCACGTAGGTCAAGTTTCAGTGATTTAGTAATAGAGAAAAATATCAAAAGCATGCAAAAGTCAAGTAAAAACCTTTCTGAAAACATAGTCGAGTTTGACAGATAGCAAGAACTCAGAAAAAAAATGAATCACATAAAGAAAAAGGATGATGAAACAAAGGAATTTCAAATCAAGTCGAGCAATTTCAAATAGATGCAATGCACTAGCAATTTCAAGAACTCACATAATCCCTAAAGAAATTAGGGTTTTCAACACTAAAAGATGATAAACAAATGAGACAAACAACAAATAGTCTCAGATTCTCAAACAAATCACAAAATTAAGGTTTTCAACACCAATTAAACATGGAGATGATAAGCAAATAAATCAAACAAAATATTAGCAAACAGACTTAGAAACCCTAATTTGAAATCAAAGGATTTTTAAAAAGGACATTTGGGGAAAACACTTAAAACATCAAATATAGCACAAATCCAGCATAGATCTAGACAAATAAATGAAAAAAGGAGCCTCGAATAGGCTAGTATTTCTGAGAACCCTAGAAACGAGAAAGGCTTGGAAGAAACAAGATCAGATCTAGAGTCGATAAGGTCGGAATCAGGCTCAGGAGGCTAAAACACTCCGGAGAAAGGCCGGAGATGGATGGAAACCTCGAATTGATGAAGGTCTGAGTGAAGACCCTCGAAGTCTGGCCTCGAACCTTCGGCTATCAAGCATGTGAGAGCAGTTTGGGGTGAGTATAGGTCGGCCATGGATTGAGCAACCATGAATTCCGGTGAGTTTGGGGTTGAAAATGGTAGAAAGCGATTAGGGTTTTCAGAGAGTTCGAAAGCATTCGAGAGAAAAGCTAGTTAGAGGCAGCATCTCTCAAAGAATGGGATATGGTTTAGGGGTCGTTTGAAATGAAAAAGGAAAGGGGGAATGGTGGCCGTTGATCTAAATGATCAACAACTTTAGATCAACGGCCAGGATTAAAAGGGTTATGGGTTGGGTCGATTAAATGGGTATGGGGTCGGGTAATTGGGTTTGAATTGGGGTGCCAATTCGGCTGTAATTGAAATGCAATTGGGGCTAGATTTTAAATAGCCAATTCTTCCCCTTTTTTTATTTTATAAAAAAAATGGTAATACTGAGTAAACAAATATTACATATATATTAACTTAAAAATATTATAACAAATCTTTGTAATTATAAAATGCTATTAATCACAAAATAGGCTATAATTGGAATTATATGCAATTTAGCTTTAAGAATGCCAAATAAATTTTTAAAAATATGCAAAAATGACCTTAATTATATCTTGGCGTAAATGTGAGAATAAAATGAGTTATTCACCAAAAATGATAATTTTGGGAATTATTATTGGATTTTATTGTATAAAAATAGGCAATAAATTGGTTTAAAAATCATTAAAAATGCAAAAACTCTCGGGTGTGCTTATATATGCACATATATGCTTTTTGGAAGTATTTTGGGTATAAAATTACCTAGGAAAAAATTGGGTATCAACAGCTGCCCCTGTTTACCCGGGAAGGATGAAAGAGTTGTCGGGTAAAGATATGATGGCCAACTTTGACCGGAAACGGCGATTTGAAAAGGTTTTACCGACCTCTGGTTTTTGAGTTGCCTACATATCCCTGATTTTATACAAATTAGGCCATATGTAGTTCAAGAACCATTGATGGAATGTGCCGATAGAGATCTGAAAAAGAAGGACACGATGTTTAGATGGCAAGAGGTATTTGATGTCTTATAAGCTATGGGAATCGGAGCGGGATCACTTCTGCTGAGACGACCGTTGCTAGCCAGTGTACTTGCAACTGAGCAATACAGCCGCATATCGTGCAAAAATTTAAACGTGATTCAAGTTCCCATTGGACAATGAATGTTGCCTTTGGACGGTTAGGATGACGTCCTCCGACCATGATGTCCTGGGCCATAAAGTGTATAATAAAGGATTCGCAGGCTATGGAATGATGTTCTCGAGCTATGACAATGGCACCTCCGAACCATGATGCCTTTGAATAATGATGTGCAGGATATAAAGTGGGGTCCTCGGGCCATGGCATGGTCTTCTCGGGCTATGAAGAAGATGCCTCCGAACAATGATGGCCTCGGACGGTTTGGCGGTATTTTAGCCCATAAAATGCAAGATTTGGTGGTATTTCAGCCGATGTGAAGGGTAAGTCTAAATGGTGATATTTCAGCGAACATGAATTTAAAATAAGCTGGCAATGTTTCAGCCAATGTAGAGAAATGTAACTGGCGATATTTCAGCTGACAGAAAGCATAAGTATATATGATGATGGGTATTTAGATATAAATGGTGATCTTTTAGCCAATAAAGAAGGATAAATATAACTGGCGATCTTTCAGCCGATACGAGGGATTTAAACAAAAATTGGCGATGTTTCAGCCATGCAAGATTTAAATAAAGTTGACGGTATTTTAGTTGATGCAGATAGAGGTGGCGGTATTTCAGCCATGCAGGATGGAGACAGTGCTTAGTCTCGGAAGGCAGAAAGGTAGTCTTATGCAATGCAAGAAAAATGCAGCATGGAGACCGTGCTTAGTTTCGGAAGGCAGAAAGGTAGCCTTATGTAATGCAAGAAAAATGCAGGATGAAGACAGTGCTTAGTCTCAGAAGGTAGAAGAGTAGCGTATGCAGGTAGAGCTTAACCTCGAAAGGCAGAAGAACAGCCTTATGCAATGCAGATGGAGTTAGAGCTTAACCTCAAAAGGCAGAAGAGTAGCCTTATGCAGAAATGCAGATGGGGACAGTGCTTATTCTCGAAAGGCAGAAGAGTAGCCTTATGCAGATATGCAAGATGGAGATAAGGCTTAGTCTCGAAAGGCAGAAGAGTAGCCTTATGTAATGCAAGAATCTAAAAGGACGAATAGTAGTAAGATCTCTCAGCTGATAGCCGATTACGATATCGTGGCTGCTGGGATGTTGTGTACGAATAGCAATAGCGGATAAATGATGATTCTGAGAAGTTGCATTCTTGAGAAAATATGTGTACATAAATATACTCAGCGATATTGCAAGTTGAGCGCCTGCATCCAAAGAAAAATCGTGAGTTCTGTAAGGGGAAAGGTTAGTTCATTTTCCCCTGGCTTCTGGCGTTGTCTATCATTGGGGTAGCGTCGCTAAACATCTTCAATTCAAACAATTGTTATGCATGATTTAGTAAATATAACGTAAGTCTACAATAAATAACATTTTTTAGATGAACCGACGAATGTGATGCGGTTATGGACTTTGCAACCTCTTACTCTGAAATTTTGAGGGTCCTCCTCAAAATTCTGCCCCAGTTTACAAGGCTGGCACTTCTGACGGCTGCGCTGAAATGATTAAAAAATCAACTTTGGAATTTTGAGGGTCCTTCTCAAAATTCCGCCCCAGTTATGATAGTAGGGGGAAATGAAATTTTTATTACATTGTGACCGCACCCATAGGGCTGCCTACGTATCCCCTCTCAATCGGGAATCATGTCAGGCATAGTTCAAATTTCATTATAAAGGGAATTGTAAGTGGTTACACATAGTATCATTTTACTGCATATGAATTGATCGGCTTTGGATAGACTTCTCCGTCCATCTCTGCAAGAATAAGGGCTCTTCCAGTTAGAACCCGGTGAACCATGTACGGACCTTGCCAGTTGGGAGAAAATTTCCCCTTGGCTTCATCTTGATGTGGGAATATTTTTTTCAATACCAGTTGCCCCGGTGTAAACGTCCTTGGCTTAACTCTTTTGTTGAAGGCTCTGGACATTCTGTTGCGATACAATTGACCATGGAAAACTACATTCATCTTTTTTCCATCTATGAGGGCTAACTTCTCGTAGTGAACTTTTACCCATTCTGCGTCATCCAACTCTGCTTGTTGTATGATCCTCAAGGAGGGAATTTCTACCTCGGCGGGGATGACCACATATGTACCATAAACAAGCATGCAGGGAGTTGCCCCAGTTAAGGTGCGGACTATGGTGCGGTATCCCAGTAAGGCAAATGATAATTTCTCATGCCATTGTTTGTGCCTTTCGATCATCTTCCTTAGTATCTTTTTGATATTCTTGTTGGATGTTTCTACAGCTCCATTCATTTGAGGCCTGTAGGCTGTAGAGTTCTTATGTTTGATCTTGAATGTCTCACACATTGCTTTTATCAAGTCGCTATTGAGATTGGAACAATCATCTATGATGATTGATTTCGAAATTCTGAATGATCAAAGAATATAGTCACGGACGAAATCTGCCACAACTTTCTTAGTCACTGCCCTATATGACGTTGCTTCAACCCATTTGGTAAAATAATCAATTGCTACCAGGATAAACCTGTGCCCATTTGATGCGGCAGGCTCGATAGGTCTGATAACATCCATTCCCCAAGCGGCGAATGGCCATGGTGAGCTTGTTGTAGTAAGCTCGTTTGGAGGCCCCTCTATCATATCTGTATGTATCTAACAATGATGGCATTTGTGAATATACTGGATACAGTCTAAAAGTTATCCATAAATACCCGGCTCGGAGTATCTTCTTTGCTAAGACAAAACCATTCATATGATGCTCACAAGTCCCTGCATGCACTTTGTGCAATAGTCTAGATGCTTCTTTTGCTTCGACACACCTTAGTAAACCCAAATCGAGAGTCCTCCTATACAGTATTCCTCCACTGTGAAAGAAGTTGTTGGATAACCTCCGAAGTGTGTGCTTCTGAGTCGCATTCGTAAGTTCTGGATACTTTTCTGTTGTCAAGTACTCCTTGATGTCATGGAACCACAGTTTTCCATCTGTTTCTTCCTCGACGTGAGCACAATAAGCTGGCTGATCACAAATCTTTACTGGGACAGGATCAATGAAATTCATGTTTAGATGCTGGATCATGGATGGTAAAGTAGCTAATGCAAGTAGCTCCTTCTTCCCCATTTTGCCATGTTGTCCCAGAACACAACAGAATGCTCTATCTAATACCGCAAAGTAAAGCAATAGAGGTTTACCTGGCTCGGGCGGAACCAAGACTGGCGGCATTGACAGGTCTTCCTTGATTCTATCAAAAGCTTTCTGACAATCATCAGTCCATTTAGTAGCAGCATCTTTCTTCAACATTTTAAAGATGGGTTCACCAATGACAGTGGATTGAGCTATGAATCGGCTGATATAGTTGAGTCTCCCCAGGAAACTCATCACATCCTTCTTGTTCTTGGGTAGTGGCAATTCTTGAATGGCTTTGACCTTTGATGGGTCCAATTCTATTCCTTGACGACTCACGATGCAACCCAGTAATTTTCCAGCAGGAATCCCAAATGCACACTTGGCAGGATTGAGTTTCAGATTGTACCTCCTTAGTCTTTTGAAGAACTTTATCAGATCTTCCATATGATCAGTGGCCTTCTTGGATTTGATGATGATGTCGTCCACATATACCTTGATCTCCTTGTGTATCATGTCGTGAAAGATAGTAGTCATGGCTCTCATATAGGTGGTACCAACATTCTTCAACCTAAACGACATTATTTTGTAATAATACATTCCCCACGGTGTGATGAAAGCCGTTTTATCTGCATCTTCCTCATACATCCATATTTGATGATACCCGGCGAAACAATCAACAAAATACTGCAACTCATGCTTGGCACAATTGTCGATAAGAATGTTTATGTTTGGCAAGGGGAAGTCATCTTTGGGATTGGCCCGGTTAAGATCCCGGTAGTCGACACAAACTCTAACTTTCCCATCCTTCTTTGGTACTGGCACGATGTTGGCTAACCATGTTGGATACTCTACTACCCTGAGAACCTTGGCTTTGACTTGCTTGGTAACCTCTTCTTTGATTTTCAAACTCATGTCGGGTTTGAATTTCCAGAGCTTCTGATTTACCGGCGGACAGTTTGGATCTGCTTGCAGTTTGTGAGCTACAATTGACGTACTGAGACTAGTCATGTCATCATACGACCAGGCGAATATGTCCTCATATTCCTTTAAAAACTTCGTGTACTCTTCCTTTTCTGATGGTGACAGGTGAACCCTGGTGCATGTTTTTTTGACATTTTTTGTATCTCCCAAATTAACAACCTCTGTTTTGTCCAAGTTAGACTTAGGCCTATTCTCAAAATTCTCAACCTCTTTTATGACCTCTTCGGGTATATCATCCTCTTCTGAGTCTATATCCGTTTGTTGCGTTGTTTCGTTGCAAGTCACAATCGTTGGTTCATCGTCAAAGTAAGTAATAGTAAAGCTGTGTAAATACAGTAAATGATAGAGAAAATAATAAGAGCAAGATATATGATAAACTGAAATGCTTTGATCAAATTCATAATTGTTTGGAACATCGGAGCTCTTTTCAAAAATAAAGACAATGCGGAAAGAAAATCAACTAGTAAAAATTAAAATGAGATGCATAGTGCTTTTGTTTAGACTTGATACCCCGAATCTTTCCGGTCCCTGGTGGTTCTAATTGACCAATTGTTGAGGCATTCTCCTCGGTTCACAGCTTGTATGGAAGGGCCTGCCTCCCCTTCCTCCTCGAAAAGAACACAGTAGTCCAGATCATCCTGCAGAAACAGATTCTTCATGGGTGCCAATGCTTCATCTTCTTGTGACCCGTATATAGTATCTGCCAATTGGAAAGTCTGCTCCAGGCGAGGTATCAGATGCTCCAGTGGATAGTAGGGGCCGCGCCACGGTGGCGACCAGTTCTAGAATTCTTCCCAAGTATAACCTACCCTAACCCGATAATGGTGCCATGCTTCTTTAGTTTGATAGGTTTAGTGATCCCCTGGAAGTTTTTGCTGAGTCCCTTTCCAGGTTTGTACCCAAACCAATTCAGGATACTTTCAATCTTGTTATCTCACCATTTATCCTTGTCTACAGCGTTGACCCTTTCAATGTGGTGGTATGTTTCTCCGCTTATTCTCCCGCTGCCTCCAATCATTGGTATGGTCTGGCGGCTATATATGGGGTTGCTACCATCACCATGACTAATCACCTCTTGGTGATTCCATTCGAACTTCACTGCCTGATGCGGGGTCGATGCTATGGCTCCAGCAGCATATATCCACGGTCGTCCAAACAACAAGATATAGGATGTCGGGACATCTATCACTTAGAAGTCAACATCGAACCATATTGGTCCCATTTGAAAGCATAGGCTGATTTCACCAATAGTAGACCTTTGGGACCTATTGAAGGCTTTTACATTGATGGCCCTATCTTTGATCTCGTGCAGGCTCTTTCCCAAAGTTTTGAGAGTTATTAGCGGATAGATGTTGAGGTTGGATCCTCCGTCGATCAAGACTCTAGTGATGAAATAATCCTCACATTGCATGGTGATGTGCAATGCCTTGTTGTGGCTCAAAACTTCTGGCGGTAGCTCATCTTCGTGGAAGGTGATTTTGTGGCTCTCCAGTACTTGCCCTACCATATTTGCCATTTCGCCTCTAGTTATGTTGCTGGGCACATAAGCTTCACTCGGTATCTTTATCAAGGCATTTTTGTTTGTGTCAGAGCTCTGTAGAAGAGCTAGGATAGAGATTTGCGCCGGTGTTTTGTTTAATTTCTCAACAACCGAGTACTCCTTAGCTTGTATTTTCCTCCAAAGATCATCGGGCCCAATTTCAATAGGCCATCTCGAGGCTTGCTTACTGGACTCAGCTAGATGTTCTGGGGTGTAAACCCTCCATGTTCTGGTAATACCCTGCGCAACAATTGCTTCTCCTGTCTTGGTCTTCCCTTTCCTCCTAGCTTCGGCCGTGTAATCCCATGGTATGGCATTTGAGTGGAACGGTGTTATAACTAACATTACTATAGAAATAGGTACCCTTGGTGGTAACACAACAACTTCAAAGGGTGCAGGTACTTTTGGAACTCCAAAGTGAACCTCAATTGGTCCGGGTGCCTTTGCAGAAGAAGGTGCATTAAATTCGAGATGTATATACATGTTTACTTCATCGTCCCTGGAGGGCTGATTCTGCACAACAATTGGGTTAAGTGTGGCTGCTAGTTTCTTTGGCTCATCACCCTCACCAATCAACCCTATCAACCTTTTAGAGTCCTAATCATCTTTGATCTCGATCATGAGAATGTATCCACCTTTATGGTCAGGCAAAGGGTTGTTGCAAACATTAGGAGTAGGCTTATTTGCTACGATGACCTTATTGTCGATCAGTGTTTGAATCTTGTCCTTTAATGAATGGCATTCGTCAATGGTATTGTCCCTTCATGCCAGAATGGTACGCACAGGTTTTGTTCGGTTTGACCCATTGGGAAGGATTTTCTGGAGTTATGGCTGGGATAGGGGTGACGTAACCAGCAACTTTATATCTCTCGTACATTTGGCCAATTGTTTTGGCGATGGATGTGTATTGTCTGGGAGGTCTGCTGTCAAAACTTGGCCTAGGTCTAGGGAAATTTGGGCGAGTGGCGGGTGATTGGTAGTAAGAGGGTTGAGCATTATAAGCTTGGTAGAAAGGTTCATGTTGAGAGTATCTAGGTGAGTGGGTTGATATGTAAGAGGTTGAGACGATTGGTAAATGGGAGGTGGAGTTTGATAAGAGGGAGCGGGTGTTCGGTAATTCGTGATAGGCTGATATGTAAGTGGAGGTGACGGGTAAGTATGGTATTTTAGTGGTGATTTGGCTCCATGTGCGACCATCACGACACTCACATCCTTCTTCTTGGACATGCCACTAGACTATACGGCCTTGTTGGTGGCCTACAATGCTTCAAGATTAGTAACCGTACCATTCCTAATGCCTTCCTCAATTCTTTCTCCCAGTTTGATGATATCGAAGAATTTTTGACCCTCGATCAGCATCAACCTCTCATAATATTATGGATCCTGATCCCGGATGAAGAATATATTCATCTGCTCCTCTTCTAAGGCCGGCATGACCTTAGTAGCCTCTGATCTCTAGCGAGTAGCATACTCGCGGAATGTCTTGGTAGGTTTCTTCTTTAAATTATGGATGTAAAATACATCCGGTGCATTCTCTGTATTGAATTGGAACCTATCCATGAAATTTGATGCCATACCTACCCAGCTTGTTCCTTTCTTGGGGACCTGGGTGATGTACCAGGATAAAGCATCCCCCTTCAGACTTCGCATGAAGAGCTTCAGACGGATCTTCTCATCCCTTCTGACTTCGACCATCTTATCGCAATGTGTCCTCAAGTGGACTTTGGGATCTCCCGTGCCATCGAACATTTCAAAATTGGGAGGTTTGTACACCTCCGAAAGTTCAACATCTGGCTGAATGCAGAGGTCCTCATAATTCAGCACCTCGATACCTTTGTTTCCTTCAACGCCCTGGACTCGGCTGGTCAACTTCTTGAGTTCTGCTGCCAAGTTGCTGATAAGAGAGTCTTTGTCATCAGACTCAGGTGCATTTAAGATTGGTTGATTATAGTGTGGTACAGTATCCACGTAGATGGGAGTGTTGTGGAGGTGTTCGTTTGTGGTGTTCAGTGGTTCTGGAATGAGTATTGGAGTGTGGCATATGTTGCAAAGTTGAGCATGAATGGGTTGTATCTGTGGTTGTGGGGTGTTTTGTGGAGGTGCAGGATTTTGGGTGTTAGGAAAATGGACATCAGAAGCGGTGAGAGAGAATGATAAGTTCACCAAGTTCTGAACCTAGTCCAGTTCTTCTCGGAACTTCAATAATATCTGCTCAAGTTGGGCAGCAGTTTCCTTATCAACTGGGGTACCCTGAGGAATCTCAGTTCTTTCAATTTCCTTTCTGGCACTTACATCTCCCATTCTACCTTTGTTCTTGTTTCGGATAGGACTCAGAGGAGGAGGAGGTGGAGGGCCCTTGGATCTTGTGGAATATGATGATGGTGCCAGAATGCACGGACTAACCTTAGGAAGGGGAATAAAATAAAAAAAGAAGACAAAAGAAAAACAAAAGGTAATAAGTTAGTGCGGGTTGTGAGAAGAAAATATTGTGATATTTAAACACATTGTGCAAGAATATAAATCACATCCTAATTTGGGTGCCTCATTGTTCCCGGGGTAGCCCTAGTGACAAATTAATTTGGAGAACTTATAACGCTAAATTCCTCATTTTATTGATAAAAATAAGACGAATCCAAAACGACACTAAATAATAGAATGTAAAATGTCACTAGTGGCCATTGGCCTTATTACATTAAAAATAAAAAGACTCTTAATTACTTCATCCCAGAAGGACCTTCCCTAGGTTGAATGTTCTTGTTGATCAGATCCTCCAGCTCGCGCAGATTTTCAAGTAGAAATGCTTTTGCCAGGTGCTCTCCTTCATTTCCCTTGGCATTCTAGCAGTCGGTGACTCTTTTCCTCACTTTTCCTTCCAACTCCAGCAGACTGTATTCCAGATATTCTAGCTTCTCACTAGCCTTGGTGACACTCTCTTTCTATTTATTGATTTGCTCACTTGATGGGAGATTCCTCCACCGGGTCAGCAAGAGTGAAGGTATGTTGACCATACCAAAGTCGGGAACTTTTTCATTCATTTCCTACAAAGAAAAATGGTTAGACCCTTACCTCCGCCTGACTCGACTATTTTAACTAATAATTAGCATCGCAAGCATTTAGTTCTCTAAATAAATGCACAAAACATGGAGGCGTCCGTTTGGGCTTCAAGGAAACCTGGTGGACTTTGGACAAGGCTATCCTAATGAGTCATTATGTGGATAACATAACTGACTCGGCTAGGTTTGACCATGATGCATGTACAGTTTAAACGGAGTAAGGTTTCTATTGGGGTATTAGACATGTACCCTTGAGTGGACAACTCAAGAGGGAAAGGCACGGAATCGTCGAATGCACTGCCGATCGACTGGTTTTACCGCAAATATGCGTTTTCCAAATTTAAAGGGTGATAATATTGGAAGGGCTCAACCACTCATTATCAGCGTTGCTATGGCATTTGTTTGGCACGAGTGGAATATGATGTTGAAGATGCAGTTTACAAGAACGAAACAAATTGACATGTATTTCCACGTTCATAAGATAAATGTTTATAATAATTGCTTGTACAGTATTGAAATGAAGCGGTAAAGGAAAGCAGTTAAAGGAAAGAAAAGACATGAAGGGCCAAGTCAGTTTCGTAGTGGAAGAATAAAAGGCAGTAAATAAAGGCAATTAATGAGATAATAAAGTCACAAGCAACATGCAATGGTAAAAGCCTAAAGGATTCCCCAGTAGAGTTACCATGTTGTCGACACCCCCTTTTTCCAAAAACGGGGTTCGGAATCGGGTATATGACATCTGGGAGGACAACTCTATTCCCTTGCTAGAATTGGGTTTTTCCTGAGTTTGAAGAGTCGCCACCTAATGATTATAGTGCATTAGGACACTTTTAAGAAAGAATTGAGATGAAGAACCAAAGTTTGGGTAAGGACTTGAAATTATCTCGAAGGGAAGGTATTAGGCACCCATCAATATCCACTAGTGTGGTCCGCGCCATGTTACAATTGTGACTTTAAGAAATGAAGAAAACAAGTAGAAAATAAAGAAGAGGGTTTTCACATAGTATTCCAAATAAGTTTAAGAGTTTGAAAAAATGAAACAGGAGTAGAAAATACAGGAAGTTACTTTGAAAGAAAACATTAAAAAAAACAAGTAAAAAAAAAGGAAAAGGTGTCCTAAGTTTGTAAATAATATGGATCACATCAACGCAATATCCAGCAATCACTCCTCAGAAAAGGGGTCGCATGTGATATTAGCGCACAGGTCATCATATCCATATTCTGCCCTTCCATCAAGTTAAGGTATTTAAAGCGCAGAATGTCTCATTACTTATTGCATGCCAGTACCCGTCCCGATCCTATCAGTCTCGGAGGCGTTTGGGAATACTAATCCTAAAGGGATTTGGGGCATTTGAGAGTTTTCAAAGGACAAAATACTAAGGCGTCAATCAAAACACATAATGCAAGTAAAGGGGAATGCAAATAGGCAAGTAGGGCTCAAGTAAGCCTCCTTAAATCAGATAAAACCATAGAGTTTAGCATGTCTTGCACGTACTAGTTTGGTCTTAAATTAAATTAAAGCGATAAGCAGACTGGTTCAACACATATTTTTGGATAGAAAGTCAGCATTAGGCTCACTCGAATGCAGTTGTCTAGGACTGATCCAGTTGATTAATTAACCCTTTATCTATGTGTTGGATAGAACTACTGATCTTAAAATACCAGCTAATTACAAAGAAAAATTACAGAGTAAAAAATAGGTTTCAGAAAAGGGTACTGGTTTGTTACAAAAATGGTTTAACAACTAAAAAACAAGTTTCAGGAGGCAGACTGGTGAGAAGAAAGAGCTACCAATTTTTAACAAAATGACTGAGTTGCAGACTGATTATAAGAGATTTATCAGATAAGTATAGAGAAATGACTTTAGGCCGATTTGAAAAATGTTTACTACAGTTAACGAGAGTAAGTTTCAGAAAGAATACACTGATTTGATTGTGAGAAAAAAAGTTTTAAGAGTTCAGAAAGGGTGCAGGAAGTTGCTTGTTTTAATAAAATCGATACTGTTTTAAACAAGTGAGACGATTCTAGTTCGAAATCCCTATAGTCATGCTTTCTATACGTTACTGCTTCTTGATACCTTTTCAAACACTAACAAAAGCCTTATAAACAATGTTATCTATATGTCATTTTATTATTAAACCTAATTGTTTTCCTAATGACGTTGTTATATACAGAAATGCAAACCCCTATAGGCATGGTGTCTACATGATTAGTTGCATAAATTAGAGGTTAAATCCTACAGGCATGCTTTCTGCGTGTGAAATTGCACAAATTAGAAATAAAATCCTATAGGCATGTTTTCTACCCTTTGTGCATAAAAGTAACCCCTATCCCTTTTTCACTAAATTCCCATGAGTTTGTACAAATTATTACAGACCAGTAAAATATACTAAAATTAAAAAGTACATTAGGAATTATAAGCTACATCCTAGCAGCCTTATTCAGACTTAGTGTCGAGCAATATGAGGTTGAACAACTTCCGAGATCAAGATTTCCAAAGCCTTCTCTTATCTAGGGTGTTTCAGAGATCCAAGGAGTTTCAGGAACCCTAGGAAGTGCTTACACCCAAGATATTAATCAGAATGAGTTATACTGTAGTGCGGAAGAGTCAACCCTCAAGTGTCCAAGTTCAGAGGGAGCTCATGGATCCCAAGGCAAGTCTCACAAGAGAGGGGCATAACTTAAGTTCTAAGAATAAATGCCAATGCAATAGAGGGGGGTTAGGGAGTTCCAATGTAGACTGGTGGTCATACCTAAAGATAAGTAGGCTGGCACACCCCTGACCAAGCTAGTTCAGCCAGCAAATAAGAGCACAGACCTATTAAAGGTCAGACTATGGTCTAGACACTGATTAGGACACTGCTAGACCAAGGTCTCAAGCTCAGGATACATATAAAGGGGAAGGGGAGTGGAAATTGAAAGATTTTAGGACGTAGGGAGTCCAGCCCATATACATGAACAACAATGTCAAGTGTTGTCATTTTTTTTAACCATAACTCAATATACAAAAGGACTAGGGATAAGGATTCATGTAAGCACAGAGATAAGTAAGTAAAATTACGGCATAGGAACAGTAAGTCAAACAAAGGAAAGGCTGAAGAATAAACATGTCTTGGAGAGGCAGAAATTAAACAAAGAGAGACATGCCAGTTGCAGAAAAAGCAAGCAAAGAAAAGCAGGATACTTTCAAGCCAAACCAAAATCAAAAAAGAAAATTTATGCTTGTGAGTTCAGAGAGCTTGAATGCTTAAAAAAATCTAAGTGTCTTTAGAGTAAGAATAATGACTTGTTCGTTCCTCCATTTTTTGAAAGAGTAGAAGTAAATGTATTTATAGTTTTTTAAAACGAGTAAAAAGATAGGTAATAAGCCACAGACATGGAAACAATCACTAATCAGAACCAATTACACAAGTGATTACCCTTAATTAAGGGATCACTTGTTAACGGGTAGTGATAGGTTTAAAAAATAAGGAAAGAAATCAATTTAAGAGGCAGACTGATTATTTCCATAAAAGGAGTAGTAAAACAATACAGCAAGTGATTAAGTCCAATTACAGGAACATACTTATTTAGGAAAGGATTCAGTAAGGCAAAATAAGGAAAGAAATCAATTAACCCTTAACATGCGAATGAAATAAGAATTTCACAAAGGGAAAGTTCGAAAATCAGTCACAAGTTTGAATATCAATCAAAGAAAGAAACTCAGTATGTAAATAAGGTGCACAAACACTATACATGTGAGGCCAAACTATGGAAAAAAGAAATAGCGTACAGTAAAGCATAAAGCTAGTAGGCAGTAAGCATTCATAGCATGATAGTCAGGTACGTCAAGTTTCAGTGACTTAGTAATAGAGAAAAGATCAGAAGCATGCAAAAGCCAAGTGAAGAACTTTCTGAAATCATAGTCAAGTTTGACAGATAGCAAGAACTCAGAACAAAAACGAATCACATAAATAAAAGGGATGATGAAACAAAGGAATTTCAAATCGAGTCGAGCAATTTCAAAAAGATTCAATGCACTAGCAATTTCAGGAACTCGCACAAACCCCAAAGAAATTAGGATTTTCAACACGAAAAGATGATAAACAAATAAAAAAATAACAAATAGTCTCAGATTCTCAAACAAATCCCAAAATTAAGGTTTCAACACCAATTCAACCTAGATATGATAAGCAAATGAATCGAACATAATATTGACAAACAGACTCATAAACCCTAATTTGAAATCAAAGGATTTTTAAAAAGGACATTTGGGGAAAACACTTAAAACATCAAATATAGCATAGATCTAGTATAGATCTGGACAAATAAATGAAAAAAGGAACCTCGAATAGGCTAGGATTTCTGAGAACCCTAGAACCGAGAAAGGCTTGGAAGAAACAAGATCAGATCTGGAGTCGATAAGGTCGTAATCACACTCAGGAGGCTAAGACACACCGTAGCAAGGACGAATATGGCTAGAAATCTCGAATCGACAAAGGTCTGAGTGCAGACCCACGAAGTCTGGCCTCGAACCATCAGGTATCAAGCATGTGAGAGCAGTAGGGAGTGAGTATAGGTCGTCCATGGCTTGAGCCGCCATGAATTTCGGTGAGTTTGGGCTTGAAAATGGCATAAAGCGATTAGGGTTTCGAGAGAGTTTGAGAGCATTCAAGAGAAAAGGGAGTTAGAGGCAGCGTCTCTGAAAGAATGGGGTAGGGTTTAGGGGTCGTTTGAAATTAAAAATGAAAGGAGGAACGGTGGTCGTTGACCTAAATGACCAACGACCAAGATTAAAAGGGTTATGGGTTGGGTTGGTTAAATGGGTATTGGGTCGGGTAATTGGGTTTGAATATGCGTGCCAATTTGGGCTGTAATTGAAATGCAATTGGGGCTAGATTTTAAATAGCCAATTCTTCCCCTTTTTTTAATTAAAAAAATGGTAATAATGGTTTTAAAAGCAAATTAAAAATACTGGGTCAAAAAATATTACACAAATATTAACTTAAAAATACTAGAACAAATTTTTATAATTATAAAATGCTATTAATCACAAAATAGGCTATAATTGCAATTATATGCAATTTAGCTTTAAGAATGCCAAATAAATTTCTTAAAATATGCAAAAATTACCTTAATTATATCTTGGCATAAATTTGAGAATAAAATGAGTTATTCACTAAAAATGATAATTTTGGGAATAATTATTGGATTTTGTTGTATTAAAATAGGCAATAAATTGGTTTAAAAACCATTAAAAATGCTAAAACTCTCGTGTGTGCTTATATATGCACATATATGCTACTTTAGAAGTATTTTGGGTATAAAATTACCTAGGGAAAAATTGGGTATCAACATCGTTCTTATAGGCTCACTTAGATAGCTTATCCAGCCATCATGGTGTATCAGCTAGACATGGTTCATACAGTGGCCTTCCCGGGTCAGTCATCCCTCAATGCTCTCCCAATTCAAAGTTCGTCTCGTGCACCTTCGCTTCGTGATTCATTTGCACCAGGTTCTTCTAGTAGTTATTCTTGTACTCGGGCCTCGATACAGTCCCCACCACTACCACTATGGAGTTCCTTCAAGTGCGAAGAGTTTAGGAAATTGTGGAGACAATATCCTTGCCAATCGAGAGGTGTGGCTCAGTAGATAGGTCAGGCTATGACTTATGAATTTGTTACTTCACCACCCGCCCAGCGATATCGATATGGGGCTCAGACATCTAGAAGTCTCCCTAGAGGGGAAGGCCGATTAGGTTGTGTTCAGGCCTGATTCTAAGCTATTCCTACCAGGCAGATGTTGTTGCTTCAGATGCAGTGATCACAGGTGTTGTCTTAGTATGCCACAGAGATGTTTCCATATTATTTGACTCTGGTTCTATGTATTCCTATATATCATCCTATTTTACTCATTATTTGGATATGCCCTATGATCTCTTAGTTTCATATGTTCATATATTTATGACAGTGGGCAATACTATTATTATAGACCGTGTATATTGGTCGTTTGTAGTGACTATTAGGGGATTGGAGACTGGATTTGATCTCTTATTGCATAGTATGGTTGATTTTGTCGTGATCTTGGGTATAGAATGGTTATCTCCATGTAATGCTATTTCAGATTGTCATGCTAAGAGTGTGACGTTGGGGGTGCCAGGGTTGCCAAGAATCGAGTTGAGGGATACTCTAGATTATGTTCCCAACAGGGTAATTTCTTATTTTGAAGGCCCAACAAATGGTTGGGAGGGATGTTGGTGCTGATACCCCTACTATCGACTCTATTTCGGTGGTTTTCGGATGTGTATACTGCAGACCTACTAGGTATGCCACCTGACAAAGATATTGACTTTGGTATTGGCTTGGTGTCGGGCACTCAGCCTATACCTATTCCTCCATATCATTTGGAACCGGTTGAGTTAAAGAAATTGAAAGAGCAACTTCAGGAACTTCTTGATAAGGGGTTTATTAGGCCTAG
The DNA here is from genome assembly GCA_026770625.1 of Nicotiana glauca. NCBI lineage: Eukaryota > Viridiplantae > Streptophyta > Magnoliopsida > Solanales > Solanaceae > Nicotiana > Nicotiana glauca. The sequence continues at coordinate 131,548 of MU671107.1, read as the reverse complement.
TGTGTCGCCTTGGGGTTCACCAGTTCTGTTTTAAAAGAAGAAGGATGGTACTATGTGGATGCACATCGACTATAGGTAGTTGAACAAAGTTACAATCAAGAAAAAGTATCTTTTGTTGCTCACAAATTATTTATTTGACCAGATTCAGGGAGCGAGGGTGTTATATAATATTTATTTGAGGTTTGGGTATCACCAGTTGAAGATTTTGGACTCGAATACTTTAAAGACGCCATTCAGGACTCGTTATAGTCACTATGAATTCCTTGTGATGTCTTTTGGGCTGACTAATGCCCCTCCAACATTCATGCATTTGATGAATAGTGTATTTGAAACATACCTCGGCTCATTTGTCATAGTATTCATTGATGATATCCTAATGTACTCACGTAGTAAGGAGGAGCATGTGAAGCATCTGAGGATTGTATTATAGTACCTGAGGAAATAGAAGCTTTATGTCAAGTTCTCAAAGTGTGAGTTTTGGCTTAGTTTGGTGGCATTCTTGGGGAACGTGGTTCCTAGTAAGGGGATTAAGGTTGATCCAAAAAAGATATAGGCGGTATAGAGTTGGCCTAGACCATCCTAAGCTACTGAGATTTGGATCATTCTCGGGTTGGCCAATTATTATCGTCATTTCATGGAGGGTTTCTCATATATTGCAATGTCATTGACCAAATTCACCCAGAAGGATGCTCCATTCAGCTGGTCGGATGAGTGTGAGCAGAACTTTCAGAAGCTAAAAACTACCTTGATCACAAATCCAGTTCTAGTTTTGCCTTCAGCTTCTGGCTCTTATACAGTGTATTATGTTTCTTCTTGGATTGGTATTGGGTGTTTCTTGATGCAAGAGAGTTGAGTGATTGCTTATGCTTCGCTCCAGTCAAAACCCCATGAGAAGAACTACCATGTTCATGATTTGAAGTTGGTAGCCATCGCTCATGCATTGAAGAATTGGAGGCATTATAACTATGATGTGTCTTGTGAGGTATTTATGGATCATCAACGTCTCCAGCACTTGTTCAAATAGAAAGATCTAATTTTGAGGCAGAGGAGATGCTTAGAAATGCTAAAGGACTATTATATTACCATTTTGTATCATACCGGGAAAGACAATGCGGTGGCCGATTCCTTGAGTAGAAAAACGATGAGTATGGGTAGCCTTGAATTCCTCTTGGTGAGAGACAACTTGCAGTTGATGTTCAGGCCTTAGCTAAGCAGTTCCTGAGATTAGATGTTTTGGAGCCCGGCCAGGTTCTAGCTTGTATGGTTTCTCGAGAGGAGGGAACTTGGGAGACCGAGCAAATATCCATGCTTATTTGGGACTCAAGGTATGTTTCTAGAATCATTTGAGGACGAACATTCGTTAAATATGGGGAAGATGTAACGACCCGATTGGTTGTTTTGAGTGTCGTAGCCTCGTTCGCCCATTTACTGCTTATTTGTTGTCATTTTACTTGCCGGAGCAGTTGGTTCAGTTTCGATGACAGTTCGGAATGAGTTGAGACACTTAGTCCCAAGGTTGGATGCATACGTTGAAAAGGTTGCCCGGATGTTAACTTATGTGAAAATGGCTCCAAAATGGAATTTCAATGGTTCTGACAGCTGCGTTGGGTGATTCTGGAATTAGAAGTGCGTTTGGAGAGTGAATTCGAGGTCCGTGGTTGATTTAGGCTTGAAAAAGCAAATGATTATAAGTTTGATCGAGAGTTAATTTTGTGGTTACCAAGTTCTGTCATTTATGACTTGTGTGTATAGGTTTCGACATCTATTCTAAAAGTTAGAATTTCCTAGTTTTCATTAGGCTTGAATTGAGGTGTGATTCATGTTTTTTGTATTGTTTGATGTGATTTGAGGGCTTACTAAGTTCTTATGTGTTTTAGGACTTATTAGAGTGATTGGTTGAGGTCTGAGGGGCCTCCATGTTGGTTCAGACAGCTAACAGATAATATTTTGGACTTGAGAAAATGTTGAAGAGTGTTGGACTGGTGGAATCACACCTGCGGAGGTTATGGTTGCAGGTGCGAGCCGACAAGTGCATGGAGGTCATTGCAGAAGCGACCTAGAATGTGCAACGCATGAGCTGCAGTTGCGCATGTGTGGGTGCGTACCTATTTCTGCAAAAGTGGATCTTGTGGACTTAAGTGAAGTCCGCACCTGCAATGGTTTTTCCGCGGTAGTATTGTTGCAGGTGCAACATAACTGGACAGAAAAGGGGATTTTCGAGAATTTTTCTTCATTTTCATTTTGGAACTTTGAGAGCTCGGATTGAGGCAAAAGTTTGAGGGATTTTCAAAGGAAGTGTTAGGGTTACAATTCTTGACTCATTTTTATCTAATTCCAATGAATCTACTGTTATTACATCTTTTAATTAATGTTTTGGAGTTTTAAATTTGGGTAAAATGGAGGAAACGTCTTAGGCCGAATTTTGGGAATTTGAGCGAGATTTTGTATCAGATTTGTGTAATTCTTGTATGGTTGGACTCGATATCGAATGGGGGTTCGGATTTTATAATTTTGGCCGGGTTCTGAGTCGCGGGTCTGGATTAACTTTTATTTGGGCTGATTTTCCAATTCTTTGCTAAGATCATAATTTTGTTATTTAAAATTAGTTTCCTATACTTTTATTTATATTATTTATTATTTTTGGCTAGATTCGAGTTAATCGGAGTCGAAAAATCGAGGGAAAGGCATTTTAATTGAGAGATTTAGTGTGGTCTGAGGTAAGAGACTTGTCTAATCTTGTGCGGGAGAAATTTACCTTAGGATTTGGTATTATTATAATAAATTGAGATATGTGGATCCCGTGTACATAAGGTAACAAGTGCGTACACGTGCTAAATGTTGAAATTCCTATTTTAGCTATGTAGTTTCCTTTCCATGCCTTTATTTAATTACTTGAGCATGTTATAGTCACCATGTTTAGTCTAATTTCATATGTCTACTTGTCTTATCTCTTATTTGGAGCTTGTATTACATATTAACGAATTATATTTATATTATTTAGATAGTAAATAAAAAAGTGATTCAAAAGTCTGACCAATGTTGACCTAATAACCGACAAAATGTGGTCGATTCTTTTCCAGAAAATACAATATACCGACAAAATTTGGTCGGTTAATGCTTCTCCTGCAGTTTGGTCGGTAATTTTAAATATAATTTTTTTAAACTTTATAAAATATTTTAAATAATAGTACAATTATTAAAATTTAAATAATTGGGTCAACATTATCGACAAAAGTTGGTCGGGAATCCAAAAGTTTCTTTGATTAAGCAAGTCTGACTAGCTCGGTCAACATATTGACCAATTTATCGACCAACTTTGGTCAGTATTTATTTTAAAAAATATAGAATAATTTTTTCCAGTTTATGTCCAAGGTGGACAGTTTTTGATCGCTTTTTATTACCGACCAACATTGATCGGAAAATTTTGGTCGTTTTTCGCAAATTTCTAGTAGTGAAAATAAGAAAATAAAAATCTACAAAATAAGAAAATGCTAGTGAAAATTTATATTTTTCAATCACTATGATTTTTGTGAGATTAGTAAAAGTTTTATAATTTTTGTGTGAGAAAATATAATTATATGATTTCGGTAAAAGAAAAATATTTTAGTTATATGATTTTTGTGTGAAAAGACAAAGTTATATGACTTTAGTGAAAAAAAGTTATAGTTATATTATTTTTGTGTGAAAAACAAAGTTATATGACTTTACAGGGGAAAATAAAGTCATAGTTATATGACTTTTGTGTGAGAAAATAAAGTTATATGACTTTAGTGAAAAAACGTCATAGGTATATGACCATTCGTGAAATTAACCCGTCTTTTATGTCATCATATAATGGTCATTAGTTATCGTTCATGCTACTAGGAATTCAAAGTACTGAAACAATAGCTATACCACTGTGTTGTCGTAATAGTGGAGTTATTTATAATATTATTAGTGTGTTTAATCGTTTTGTGCTTTATAAGTTTTTATATTTTTGAATAGTGTTAGTCATTTCTTTAACTTGCAATAAAGTGGTATTGTGCCCTTGTTTGAATTCCAACAAGAATCAATGTCTGGACCCGGATTTTCAACCATCGGGAGTCGTGATGGCGCCTACTAATGAGAACTAGGCAAGCCAATCCTTTAGTTTAATCACTTCATTAACCAATTATTTCATTTTAACAACTATAAAGCGAATATATGATAACGACGGAAATTTACATTCAAGCGGAAGACGTCGATAAAATATATGAAAAGTATATCTAATACAAATACTCAATCCTTAACCACCCAAAATCTGGTATCACAGTGTCATAGACGGTCTAAGATTTACTGCATACAATGTCAGGAGAATTAATAATACACTGTTCTAGAATATAAGGAAAATGAAACAGGAGTAGTAGGTAGAAGAAGATGCCAAGGCCTGCGGACGCCTGCAGGACTAACTCGGGTCGCCTGATGATCAAGAATCAGCAATCTCACTGCGGTTCGAAGTCCACAACATTGGGGTCTGCACAAAAGAGTGCAGAGTGTAGTACCAGCACAACCGATCCGTGTGCTGGTAAGTGCCTAGCCTAACCCCGGCGAAGTAGTAACGATGCTAGGACAAGTCCACTAGATAAACCTGTGCAATATATATTATACAGCGGAAAGTAAATAAAAAATAAACAAGGATGGGAGGGGGAAACATGCTTCGGGGAATGACAGGTAGAAACGGAATATCAAGAGAACTCTAAAGAAATAAAAATCCAACCACTAACAAGAATAAGAAAAATAAAGGAATGTTTCACTTTCTTTTCACATCTTGTCGCAGGTGTGCAACCCGCTCCCATTTCATTACATCTCATGGTAGTCGTACCACCCGCTCCTATTTCATAATATCTCGTGATAGGCGTACCACCCGCTCCTATTTTATTATATCTCGAGGTAGGGGTACCACCTGTTCCCATATAGTATTGTTGCGGCATGGAACCCGATCCATATATGATATTGTTGCAGCATGCAACCCGATCCATATATATAGTGTTGTTGTGGCATGCAACCCGATCCATATATATAATATTGTTGTGACGTGCAACGTGAACCATATATAATATTTACAACTATAACGAGAGTCTTGACATGGGATCAAAAGGTCTACACTATCCCGGCAAGGGAAAAAAATCTATAACCAAACTTGTTACAACACCTAACTACCTCAGTCATACCCAAACCTGTTACAACACCTAACTACCTCAGCTATACCCAAACTTGCTACAACACCTAACTACCTCAGCTATACCCAAACTTGTTACAACACCTAACTACCTCAGTTATACCCAAACTTGTTACAACATCTAACTACCCCAGCTATAATCATAATCCTTACCTAACACAAAGAATGATCAACCTAAGTACCCGTAATATCAATTAAGAACTCAATACAAGGGAACCACAACTCAATAATAGTCCATCAAGGGGCAACATAATGATCTCTTCTCTTTCTCACTTTTACATCACAATTCACTTCCTAACTCGATCCACTGCTCTAGAGGTTCGATTATCACTTATACTTTCAAAATTCATTATACAACTAGAGCCAACGCTCCTCAACGTCCATAAGTGACAATTCTTTTCACAACTTTACAAAACAAATAGAAGTCTTCACCAAGGCATGAATAACACAATGAAATCAGGGAAATTACAATATAAGACTCACGATCATGCTTGACTCCAATGTATAGATACTCATCACCATGCCTATATGTCGTACTCAATAGGAAACAAATAGCAAATAGGACAAAGCTCCTAATCCCTCAAGCTATGTTTAGACCAATCGCTTACCTCGAACTTCCACGGCAAGCTCAAGCCTCCAACACTGCTTTTCCTTTCGAATATGGATCCAACACAGTCGTATCTATGCATAATTGATTTAATAACATCAATAAATGCTAAACAATTCAATTCTAACACTTAATTATAGCTTTCTAATCATTCTTCCCAAAAAGCCAAAAATCAACACCGGGCTCGCTTGGTCAAAATACGAGGTTCTGACCAAAATCAAATCCTCCATTCACCCACGAGTCCGAATATATAATTATTTCCAGAATTCTACCCCAAAATGAGGTCTAAATTACAATTAATTAAAAATCCCTAACTCTACCCAAATTCCTAATTTTGTACCCTTATCACATATTTTTACCCTAGAAATCTAATGGGTGTTAATGGAAATTGAAGAAAATGAGTCTAAGATTACATACCTATGAGTTTGTGGTGAAATCCTCTTACAAAGATCGCCTAATTTGCAGTTGAGATGATGAAGTTATAGAAATTATGAATAATCCCGTTTTTCCTACTGTTTAAATGACTCGGCAAAAATGCTCTATGCGTTCGCGACAATAGCTATACGATCGCATAGGTTTGACTCTCCTGACCTATGCATTCACGAGTTAAGGGCCGTGTTTGCATAGGGTTCAAACTGCATGGCCCCAGACTCATCTCCTATTCTATGCGTTCGCGATTGACCCAATGCGTTCGCGTAGAGTAATTTCCCCAAGCTCCGCATTCACATCCAGGTCCATGCATTCGTATAGTGAAAACCTGCCCCCTTCCCCGTTTGTTCATCGCGTTCACATGGATGACCTTGTTTTCGCATAGAGTAAAAGCCTGTGCACCAAAAGACAACAGAAAATACCAGATTTTTTAAGTCCAAACACACTCCAAAATACCCATGAGCCCTTGGGGCTCCTAACCAAATACACGTACTAACTCAACAACATCATATGGACTTATCCGCGCGGTTAAATCACCAAAATAACCTTAAAAGTAATGGATCAAACCTCAAAATCAAGAACTTTTTCTCAAACTTCATCATGTTTCAAATTTAGGATTTCAAGTCTGAATCACGTCAAACGATGTCCGTTTTCAACCAAATTTTACAGAAACATCTTAAATCATGTATAAGACCTGTACCGGGCACTGGAACTAAAATACGGGCCTGGTACCAACATGTTCTAATCAAATTTCATTTAAATTTTCTTTAACAATTTCAGAAAAATAATTGTCTTTAAAAATTCATTTTTCGAGCTCGGGACCTCGTAATTCGATTTTGGGCATACGCCTAAGTGCCATATTTTCCTACAGACCTTCTGAGACTATCAAATCATGGGTTCGGGTCCGTTTACAAAAAATATTGACCAAACTCAAATTTATTCATTTTAACATCAAAACTTTTTTTCACAGAATTTCACATTTTAGCCTTCTGGCAATGCGCCCGGACTGCACACGCAAATTGAAGTGACTCTAAATGAGGATTTCAAGGCCTAGGGGACACAGAATTCAATTAAAACATGTGACGACCCTTGTCCACCTCTAAAACAACCGTTCGTCTTCGAATGGACAGAAGAAAGAAGTACCTGAGTCAGGAAAAAGATTAGGATAGTGGCTCCGCATATCGAACTCGGATTCCCAGGAGGCTGCCCTCTCCACCAAACACGAACAGAAGGGAAAATATTCGACCTCTACTTACGAACCTGCCGGTCCAGAAAACCCACCGGCTCATCCTCATAAGACAAGTCCTTGTCCAACTGGTGTGACGACCCAAAGGGTCATCGCCTATTTTCTCTCTTTTCCACGCTTCCGAGGCCTTAAAAACCTCATTTTTAGTTTCCTCAATTTGCATGTGCAGTCCGGACGTATAGCCAGAAAGCTTAAATATGAATTCCGTATGAAAAATAATGAATTTTGATATTAATATGATTAAATTTGACTTTGGTCAATATTTTGCGTAAGCAGACCCGGACCCGTGATTTGATGGTCCCGGAGGGTCCATAGGAAAATATTGGACTCAGGCGTATGCCCGGAATCGAAATTCGAGGTCCCGAGCTCGAGAAATGAATTTTTAAAAGAAATTGTTTTTCTAAAACTATTAAGGAAATCGGAAATGAAATTTGATTAGAAGATTGTGGTATCGAGCTCGTATTTTGGTTCCGACGCCCGGTACAAGACTTATATATGGTTTAAGTGCTTTCTATAAAAAATTTGGTTGGAATCGGATGTCATTTGACGTGTTTTGTACCTAAATATCTAGAAATGAAAGTTTATGAAATTTGAAGAAAAAGTGATGATTTTGAGGTTTGATTCCTTGTTTATGATGTTATTTTGGCTATTTGATCGCACGATTAAGTTCGTAGGATGTTGTTGAGTTAGTGTGTCCGTTTGGTTAAGAGCCCCGACGGCTCGGGAGTGTTTCAGAGGTGTTTCAAGATGTTTTGAACTTAGGAAAAGTATCAGATTTTCTGCAATTTTTGCACAGGCTTTTCCTTCTTCGCGATCACGGCCTTCAGCTCGTGTTCGCACTAACTGTGGTGTTCGATTCTTCGCATTCGAGTTCAATTTCACGCATTCGCGTAGTGCCAATCCCCCCTTCAACGCATCCGCGTATTCATTCACGCGTTCGCACAAGCCAAAATCAGGGACCCCAGTAATTAACTCTACGCATTCGCAGACCCCTGTCGCAAACGCGATGCTTCCAGTTCCCTCTTCTTCACGAACGCGACCCCCATGTCGCGAACGCATAGAAAAAAAATGCCCAGTTATATTTTTAAGTTTCCAGAATCAGTATATACGGGTTTAGTCCAAAATTTTCATGAGCTCTCTTCTTTCCCAAGCTCTAGGAGCATTGAAGCCCCCATTATTCAAGACCACTTGGGTTAGTAAATCCTCACTCATTTCCTTCATTTTCTTTCATTAATTACTGAAATTCTAAGCTTAAATCACATAGATTAGGGTGGAAATTGGGGGAGTTGGGTAGTGTTTTGCCTTTTCAATTTCCATCGATTTAGACCTCGTTTTGGAGTAGAATTTGAAGACAAATTGTATATCCGGGCTTGTGGGGGAATGAGTGATATTAATTTGGTCCGAACCTCGTGTTTCGAACAAGCGGGCCCGGGGTCGATTTTTGAATTTTTGGAAGAAACATTGGTAATCTATATTTAAGCATTGAGTTTGATTTGTTTAGCTATTACTGATATTATAAAGTCGTTATTTCGTAGATTTGATTGAGTTGGAGCCAAACTCGAGAGGGAAGGCGGTCGTTGTGGATTTATTTAGCCGTGGAAGTTGAGGTAAGTGTTCGATCTAACATGAGCATGAGGGAATATGAGTTGAGTCTTATTTGCAACTTGCTAATTGTTGAGTACGGTGTATAGGCATGGTGACGAGTATTTGTACATTGGTGTCTAGCTTGACCGTGAGTCCTTAAAGTGTGATTATCATGATTTTGTTGTGAATTCCATGTTTAATTGAGGATTTCGATATATTGTAAAGAACCTGTGAAAGATATTATGATCATTTGATTTCGTGGAGTATCGGCTTGGATCTGATACGAATTGAAAAGGTACATGAGATTATAAATTCTTTGGAGCATTGCCTCAAGTGATAAAGTAAGATATGAAGTAAGAAATGAAAGAAAGCTAATGAGTTATCAGTTAATCCCTTGCCGGGACGTTTTCCTGTTTGGTTGACTTTTCTCCCTTGCTGGGATATTGAAATTGTTGTTATTGTTCCCTTGTCAGGGTTCCTATTTTTGCTTGCCTATACCCTCGCCCCATTGTTTGTGATTGTTGTTTGGGTGAGGAAGAGTGATAAAGCACGAAGGGTGATGTCGTGCACGATTGTGATATGATTACTAATGCATGAAGGAACATTCCGTGCCATGATATGATTACTAATGCACGAAGGAACATTCCGTGCCATGATATAATTACTAATACATGAAGGAACATTCCGTGCCATGATATGAATATTAATGCACGGAGGATCATTCCGTGCCATGATATGAGTGTTTATGTACGAAGGATCATTCTGTGCCATATTTTTAGTTGTACAGTTCATTCATTATTTATTGATTATATATCTTGACTGTTATAGCCCTACAACATGTTTCCCCCCTTCTTTGACTGGTTAGTTTATGTGTTTCTACTCTATTGCATATCTATATATATAACTGCACAGGTTTGATTGGTAGTTCGATCCTAGCCTCGTCACTACTTCGCCGGGGTTAGGCCAAGCACTTACCAGCACATGGGTTCGGTTGTGCTGATGCTATAGTTCTACGCTCTTTTGCACAGATAATGGTGTTGGAGCAGCTATTGGACAGCGGCAGTAGATTGGGAGTAGTCCTTTATTCCAGAGACACTGAGGTAGCTTTGCTGTCGTCCGCAGGCCCGGAGTCTTCTCTACTTTTATTTCAGTTTGTTTTCCTTTGTACCGAAACAAAAAGATTATGAATTCTTTCAGTCTATTGTATTTAGTAATTTTAGAAGTTCGTGAGTATTGTGATACCAAATCTTGGGTAGAGTTTGCTATTGGAATTTTTGCATTTCTTTCAGTTATTTACGTTTGAGACTTCTGCTTTTATTATTAAATACTTTGTTTTATAAAATTATTGATGTTTTCTAAAAGAGGTAATTAATAATTGGCTTGCATAGCTCCTAATAGTAGGCGCCATCACGACTCACGAAGGTGGAAAATCCGGATCATGACAAGTTTGTATCAAAGCTCTAGGTTACATAGGTCTCAGAACTCACGGACAAACTTGGTAGAGTCTGAGTGATCGGTACAGAGACATCTGTATTTATCCACCAGAGGCTACAGAGTTAGATAAACTTCATATTTGTTCTTTCTTGTCGTGCGGTTCTATTTCTCAAAACATTGATTGAATTTATACTTTGTTCTTTCGCAGATAGCGAGAATACGCGCTTCCTCACCTACCGCTCAACAGTCCGAGTCTCCAGTAGCAGCCCCAGTGGCGGAGCCTCAGGATGATTTTGAGGAGGAGGCTTCAGCCCCAACAGTCTTAGTGGGCTCAGCTCAGGTCCCAGAGATGTTCATTGCTACGACAGTTCTTCAGGACGCTCTAGTCCGATTGGTAGGCTTGATGGAGAGTGTCATTCGAGCGGGTTTGCTTCCAGTAGCGCCTGCCACTTACCATGCTGGAGGAGGGGTGCGGTGGCAGGACAGCCGAGAATAGTGGATCAGGCCGGGAGTGAGGTCACTTTTCAGGAGGCAGCCAATATGGGCCGTAGTGTTGAGAGAGTTCTGCCACAGGGAGGTGGTCATGGGTTGGGTAAGAGGCCCCATCATGTAGGCAGATTTATTGGTACCTCGTGTGGAGGTAGAGGTTCTTATGGTAGAGGCCATCCTCCTAGGCCCCTTTAGTCAGCTCTCCAGGTCACTCATGGTACTTCAGGTGGTCATTCAGGTCGACAAGGCCAGCCTCGATTTCCACAGCTACAACAGTTGTGTGGATGTTATGAGTGTCTCAAGTATGGTCATATCAGGTGGGCTTGCCCGAGGTTAAGGGGTGCTCAGCCATTGCAGTGGAGGTCTTGCCATGCTTGTGGTAACCCAAGGCACATTGTCAGATTTTGCCCTCGAGCTTCGAGCAGCTCTCAGCATCAGAGTTCTCGTACTGGGATTCAGGCACCAGAGGTTCCACAACTTGCCTAGCCAGCTAGAGGTGGTGGCAGGGGTGTTAGAGGTGGAGCTCAAGCCACCAGGAGTGGAGGCCAACCTGTATCAGGTAATCCCAGAGAGGGAGTTCAGGGTGGTGGGGCTCAGCCCCGATGTCATACTCCTCCAGCCAGGCTAGAGGCTGAGTCGGCAGATGCAGTCATTACATGTACTATTCTGATTTGTGATAAGGATGCTTCAGTGCTTTTGACCCTTAGTCTACGTATTCGTATGTGTCATCTTATCTTGCACCGTATCGGGTCATGCCTAGTGATGCATTGAGTATTCCTATTATGTGTCTACACTGGTGGGTAATTCTATTATGGTCAGTCGAGTTTTTCCTTCCCGCATTGATTTATTGCTCTTAGACATGGTGGATATCGACATCATATTAGGGATGGATTGGTTGTCCCAGGATCATGCTATCTTGGAGTGCAACGCCAAGACCGTTACTTTGGCTTTGCCAGATTTGACCCATTTGAAGTAGGGAGGGACCCCAAGGCATACCACTAGCAGAGTTATTTCATATATGAAGGCTCTACGCATGGTCGAGTAGGGGTGTTTAGCTTATCTGGCATATGTTCGCGATTCAAGTGTAGAGGTCCCTTATATTAATTTTGTTCCTATTGTTCGGGAGTTTCTGAAGGTTTTCCCTTTAGACCTATTACGTATGCCACCCGACAGGGATATTGATTTCTGTATTGATCTGGCTCCGGGCATTCAGTCCATTTCCATTCCACCATATCGCATGGCTCCGCTAGAGTTGAAAGATTTAAAAGATCAGTTGTAGGATTTTTTTGAGAAGGGTTTCATGAGACCCAGCATTTGACCTTGGGGTGCGCCAGTGTTATTTGTCAAGAAGAAGGATGGTTTGATGAGGATGTGCATTGATTACCGGCAATTAAACAAAGTGATGATAAAGAACAAGTATCCACTGCCAAGGATTGATGATTTGTTCGACTAGCTTCAGGGTGCAATGATGTTTTCAAATATAGACTTGAGATCTGGCTACCACCAGCTGCAGATTAGGGCATCCGATGTCCCTAAAACAACATCCCGCACATGGTATGGGCATTATCAATTTTTGGTCATGTCATTTGGGTTGACCAATGCCCCAACAACTTTTATAAAGTTGATAAACCAAGTGTTCAGGCCTTATTTGGACTTATTCGTGATAGTTTTAATTGATGATATTATGATATACTCCCGCAGCCAGGAGGAGCACGATCAGCACCTCAGAGTTGTTCTTCAGACTCTGAAGGATAGTCAGTTATATGCTAAGTTCTCAAAGTGTGAGTTCTGGTTGAGTTCGGTTGCATTCCTGGGTCGCGTTGTATCAGTATAGGGTATTTAGGTGGAACCAAAGAAGATTGAGGCAGTCAAGAACTGGCCTCGACCAGCTTCACCTATAGAGATTCGGGGTTTCTTGGGGTTAGCAGGCTACTACAGTCGGTTCGTGGAGGGGTTTTCATCTATTGCAGCCCCGATGACCAGATTGACCTAGAAAGGTGCCCAGTTCAGATGGTCGGATGAGTGTGAGGCGAGCTTTCAGAAGCTCAAAACAACTCTGACTACGGCACCGGGATTGGTTTTTCCTGCAGGTTCAGGGCCTTATACAGTCTATTGTGATGGTTCCTGTATTTGGCTTGGTGCAGTATTGATGCAGGATGGAAGAGCCATTGCCTATGCTTCGAGGCAGTTAAATATCCACAAGAAGAATTATCCGGTTCATGATCTTGAGAAGTAGCCTTTGTTCAAGCTTTGAAGATTTGGAGGCATTATCTATATGGTGTGACGTGTGAGGTGTACACGAATCACAAGAGTCTTCAGTACTTGTTCAAGAAAAAAGGAGTTGAATTTGAGGCAGAGGAGGTGGTTGGAGTTGCTGAAAGATTATGATGTTACTATCTTGTACCACCCAGAAAAGACCAATGTGGTGGCCGATGCATTGAGTAGAAAGTCCGCAAGCATGGGTAGTTTTGCTTATATTCCAGTCAGTCAGAGGCCGCTTGCTTTGGATGTTCAGGCCCTATCCAATCAATTTGTGAGACTAGATGTTTCTGAGACCAGTCATGTGTTAGCTTGCATGGTCGCTCGTTCTTCATTATTCGAGTGTATCCGTGATCGACAGTTTGATGATCCATGTTTGTGTGTCCTCAAGGACACGGTGCAGCGTGGAGGTGCCCAACAGTTTACCTTAGATGCGGATGGAGTTTTGAGATTGCAGACACGAGTTTGCGTGCCCAATGTGGATGGACTTCGAGAGTTGATTTTAGAGAAGGCCCATAGTTCCAGGTACTCTATTCATCTAGGTACCGCGAAGATGTATCAGGATTTGCGACAGCATTACTGGTGGCGTAGAATGAAGAAGGATATCGTAGCATATGTGGCTCGATTTTTAAATTGTCAGTAGGTTAAAAACAACAACAACAACAACAACAACCCAGTGTATTCCCACAAGTGGGGTCTGGGGAGGTTAATATGCACGCAGACCTTATCCCTACCCCGAGGGGCAGAGAGGCTGTTTCTAGGCGACCCTCGGCTCAAGAAGGAAACATGCGAAAAAAACAAGTGGCGATATATTAGTACTAGCACTGAGCTCATAATAAATAACATAAAATACACAACATAACATAAAATAAAATAAATAATAAAATAACAACAATATAAGGAATTTGTCAGTAGGTTAAGTACGAGCATTAGAGGCCTGGTGGTATATTTAAGAGGATTGAGCTTCCCGAGTGGAAGTGGGAGTGTATTACTATGGATTTTTTTATTGGACTTCTGCTGACTCGGAAGAAGTTTGATGCAGTTTGGGTCATTGTTGATAGACTGACCAAGTCAACACATTTTGTTCCTGTTGCAGCCACCTATACACTCGAGAGTTTAGCTGAGATCTACATCACAGGGATTGTTCGCCTTTATTGGATGCCAGTATCTATCAGTACGGACTGGGGTACACAGTTTGCCTCATGCTTCTGGAAAATGGTTCAGCGAGAGTTGGGCACCCAGGTTGAGTTGAGTACAGCATTTCATCCCCATATGGACGGTCGTACGAGAGGACTATTCAGATTCTAGAGGATATGCTCCGAGCCTGTGTCGTTGATTTTGGAGGCTCGTGGGACCAGATTTTGCTTTTTGCAGAATTCGCCTACAACCACAGCTACCAGTCAAGCATCCAGATGGCTCCATATGAGGTGTTGTATGGTAGGCAATATCGGTCTCTAGTTGGATGGTTTGAGTCGGGAGAGGCTCGATTATTGGATACAGATTTAGTTCAGGAGGCCTTGGATAAATTCAAGATCATTCAGGATAGGCTTCGAAAATTGCAAGGTTCAAGACGTGGCTTTCATGGTTGGTGAGCGAGTATTGCTCCGAGTGTCGCCTATGAAGGGCGTGATGAGATTTAGGAAGAAGGGCAAGCTTAGCCCTAAGTTCATTGGTCCATTTGAGATTCTCGATCGTGTGGGAAATGTGGATTATAGACTTGCCTTTCCGCCTAGCTTGTCAGTCGTGCATCCAATGTTTCATGAGTCCATGCTTCGGAGGTATCACGGCGATCCAGCCCACGTGTTAGATTTCAGCACTGTCTAGTTGGACAAGGATCTGTCTTATGAGGAGGAGCCGGTAGCTATTCTAGACCGGCAGGCTCGACAGTTGCGGTCAAAGAGTTTTCCTTCTATGAGTGTTCAGTGGAGAGGTTAGCCTCCTGAGGCTTCGACCTGGAAGTCCGAGTCTGATACGCGGAGCCGTTATCCTCATCTTTTGCCCAACTCAGTTACTTTTTTCTTTTGTCCGTTCGAGGATAAACGATTGTTAATATGACGACCCAAATGGTCATCACATGTATTCTCTCTTTTCTGTGCTTCCGATGCCTTGAAAACCTCATTTTTAGTTGCCTCGATTTGCGTGCGCATTCTGGGCACGTAGCCAGAAAGCTGAAATATGAATTCTATGTGAAAAATGATGAATTTTGATATTAATATGATTAAAGTTGACTTTGGTCAACATTTTGGGTAAACGGACCTGGACCCGTGATTAGACGGTCCCGGAGGGTCCGTAGGAACATATAGGACTCGGGCGTATGCCCGGAATTCAAATCTGAGGTCCCGAGCCCGAGAAATGAATTTTTAAAAGAAATTGCTTTTCTGAAATTATTAAGGAAATCAGAAATGAAATTTGATTAGAAGACTGTGGTATCAGGCTAGTATTTTGGTTCCGACGCCCGGTACAAGTCTTATATGTGGTTTAAGCGCTTTCTGTAAAAATATTTGTTGGAATCGGACATGATTTGACGTGTTTCGAACCTAAATATCTAGAAATGAAAGTTTAAGAAGTTTGAAGAAAAAGTGATGATTTTGAAGTTTGATTCCTCGTTTGTGATGTTATTTTGGCGATTTGATCGGGAGTGTTTCGGGATGTTTTGAACTTAGGAAAAGTATCAGATTTTCTGCATTTTTTGCACAGGCTTTTCCTTCTTTGCCATCGCAGCCTTCAGCTCGCGTTCGCACTGCATATGGTGTTCCCTTATTCGCGTTCGCATTCAATTTCACGGGTTCGTGTAGTGCCAGCCCCCCCTTCAATGCGTCCGCATATTCATTTACGTGTTCGCATAAGGAAAAATTTGGGACCCCAGTAATTAACTCTACGCATTCCCAGACCCCTGTCGCAAACGCGATGCTTCCAGTTCCCCCTTCTTCACGAATGCGACCCCTATGTCGCGAATGCATAGAACAAAAACGCCCAGTTATATTTTTAAGTTTCTAGAATCAGTACATACGCATTTAGTCCAAAATTTTCACGAGCTCTCTTATTCCCAAGCTCTAGGAGTCCATTGAAGCCCCCATTCTTCAAGACCACTTGGGTTAGTAAATCCCCACTCATTTTCTTTAGTTAATTACTGAAATTCTAAGCTTAAATCAGATAGATTAGGGTGGAAATTTTGTATAGTTAGGGCTTTTCAATTTCCTTCGATTTAGGCCTCGTTTTGGGTCGAATTTAAAGACAAATTGTATATCCGGGCTCGTGGGGGAATGAGTGATATGAATTTGGCCCGAACCTCGTGTTTCGACCAAGCGGGCCCGGGGTCGATTTTGGAATTTTTAGAAGAAAGGTTGGTAATCTATATTTAGGCATTGATTTTCATTTGTTTAGCTATTATTGCTATTATAAAGTCGTTATTTCATAGATTTGATTGATTTAGAGTCGAATTCGAGAGGGAAGGTGGTCGTTGTGGATTGATTTAGCCGTGGAAGTTGAGATAAGTATTCGGTCTAACCTTAGCTTGAGGGAATAGGAGTTGAGTCTTGTTTGCTACTTGCTAATTATTGAGTACGATGTATATGCATGGTGATGAGTATCTGTACATTGGTGTCTAGCTTGACCGTGAGTCCTTAAAGTGTGATTATCATGATTTTGTTGTGAATTCCATGTTTAATTGAGGATTTCTATATATTGTAAAGAACCTGTGAAAGATATTATGATCATTTGATTTCGTGGAGTATCGGCTCGATTCTGATACGAATTGAAAATGTACATGAGATTATCAATTCTTTGGAGCATTGGTTCAAGTGATAAAGTAAGATATGAAGTAAGAAATGAAATAAAGCTAATGAGTTATCGGTTAATCCCTTTCCGGGACGTTTTGCTATTTGCTTGACTTTTCTCCCTTGCCGGGATATTGAAATTGTTGTTATTGTTCCCTTGTTGGGATTCCTGTTTTTGCTTTCCTATTCCCTAGCCCCATGGTTTGTGATTGTTGTTTGTGTGAGGAAGAGTGATAAAGCACGAAGGGTGATGTCGTGCATGATTGTGATATGATTACTAATGCACGAAGGAACATTCCGTGCCATGATATGATTACTAATGCACAAAGGAACATTCTGTGCCATGATATGATTACTAATGCATGAAGAAACATTCAGTGCCATGATATGAATACTAATGCACGAAGGAACATTTTGTGCCATGATATGATTACTAATGCACGAAGGAACATTCCGTGCCATGATATGATTATTAATACACGAAGGAACATTTCGTGCCATGATATAAATACTAATGCACGAAGGAACATTCCGGGCCATGAAATGATTACCAATGCACGAAGGAACATTCCGTGTCATAATATGAATACTAATGCACGAAGGATCATTCGGTGCCATGATATGAGTATTTATGTACGAAGGATCATTTCGTGCCATATTGTAGTTTACAGTTTCATTCCTTATTTATTGATTCTATATCTGGACTGTTCTAGCCCCTAAAAGATGTTTCCCCCCTTCTTTGACAGGTTAATTCCTTTTTTTCTATATATATATATATATATATATATATATATAACTGCACAGGTTTGATTGGTAGTTCGGTCCTAGCCTCGTCACTATTTCACCGGGGTTAGGCCAGGCACTTACCAGCACATGGGATCGGTCGTGCTGATGCTACACTTATGTGCTCATTTGCACAGATCATGGTGTTGGAGCAGCTATTAGACATCGACAGTAGATTGGGAGTAGACCTTTAGCCCAGAGACACCGAGGTAGCCTTGTTGACGTCCGTAGGGCCCGGAGTCTCCTCTATCTTTATTTCAGTTTGTTATCCTTTTTACTGAAACAAACAGATTATGAATTCTTTCAGTCTATTGTATTTAGCAATCTTAGAAGTTCCTGAGTATTGTGACACCAAATCTTGGGTAGAGTTTGTTATTTGAATTTTTGCATTTCTTTCAGTTATTTACATTCGAGACTTCTGCCTTTATTATTAAATGCATCGTTTTATAAAATGTTGATGTTTGGTAAAAAGGTAATTAATAATTGGCTTGCCTAGCTCCTAATAGTAGGCGCCATCACGACTCTAGAAGATGGGAAATCCGGGTCGTGACAACTGGACAATGCTGAAATCTAACACCTGGGTTGGATCGCCGTGATATTTTCGGAGCAGGGACACATGAAAACTGTATGCACGGCTAATAAGCTCTGCAACAATGCAAGTCTATAAGCCACCTCCCCATTCTATCAAGAATCTCAAAAGGACCAATGAACCTGGGGTTAATCTTTCCCTTCCTCACAAATTTCATCACGCCCTCCATAGGTGACACTCATAGAAATACCCGCTCACCAACCATAAAATCCACATTTCCAAGGCCTCTTGAACCAGATCCGTACCCAACAACCGAGCCTCTCCCTGCTCAAACCATCCAACCGAAGATCGACACCACCTACCATATAAAGCCTCATAAGGAGCCATCTGAATACTCGACTGGTAGTTGTTATCGTAAGCAAACTCTGCTAAGGGAAAAAACTGATCCCACGAACCTCCAAAGTCAATAACCCAAACTCGGAGTATATCCTCCAAAATTTGAATAGTCCACTCAGACTGACCGTCCATCTGGGGATGAAATGTTGTGATCAACTCAACCCGTGTGCCCAACTATCACAGAACTTCTCTCCAAAAGCGCGAGGTAAACTACGTACCCCTGTCCAAAATGATAGATACGGGCACTCCATGAAGGACAAAAATCTCCCGAATATGGATCTCAGCCAACCTCTTAGAAGAAAAGGAGACTGCCACAGGAATGGAATGTCCTGACTTGGTCAGCCTATCAACAATGACCCAAACTGCGTCAAACTTCTTTCGAGTCTGCGGAAGCCCAGTAACGAAGTCCACCGTGTTCTGCTCCCACTTCAGCTCGGGAAGCTCAATCCTCTGAAATAAATCACCAGTCCTTTGATGCTCTTACTTAACCTGCTGACAATTTAAACACCGAGCCACATACGCGACCATATACTTCTTCATTCTCCTCCGTCAATAATGCTGCCGAAGATCCTGATAAAATAAACTCTGGGAGTCCATCCACATTAGGCTAACAAACTCGACCCTACAATCTCAAACTCCATCATCATGTAAGGTAACCTGCCTGGCACCTCCGCGCTGCACCGTGTCTCTAAGGACACACCATTGGGGATCATCACACTGCCAATCACAGATACACTCCAATAACGAAGAACGAGCGACCGTGCAAGCTAACACACAACAGGGCTAAAAAACATCAAGTCTCACAACTGATTGTCTGAAGCCTGATCATCCAAAGCAAGCGGTCCCTCACCGACTGGAATATAAGCAAGGCTGCCCATACTGGCTAACATCCTACTCAAAGCATTGGCCACCACGTTAGCCTTTCTCGGATGATATAAAATGGTGATATCATAATCCTTCAACAACTCCAACCATCTCCTCTGCCTAAAATTCAACTCCTTTTTCTTGAATAAATATTGAACACTCTTGTGATCCGTGAACAACTCACATGCCATGCCATACAGATAATACCTCCAAATCTCCAATGCGTGAACTATGGCTGCCAACTCCAAATCATGGAATGGATTGTTCTTCTCGTGAATCTTCAACTGCCACGAAGCATAGGCAATGACCTTGCCATACTGCATTAACACTGCACCAAGCCCAATACGGAAAGCAACACAATAAACTGTATAAGGCTCTGAACCTGTGAACAAAACCAACACTTGTGCTGTAGTCACAGCTGTCTTGAGCTTCTGAAAGCTCACCTCACACTCATCCAACCATCTTAACCGGTCACCCTTTTGCATCAACCTGTTCATCGAGGTACAATAGATAAAAACCCTTCCACGAACCAACGATAGTAGCTTGCCAATCCCAAGCAACTACGAATATCTACAGCTGATGCTGGTCTAGGCCAGTTCATGGATCTTCGGATCAACCTGAATACCCTTTGTTGACACCACATGACCCAGAAATGCTACCGAACTCAACCAGAACTCACACTTGGAAAACTTGGCATATAACTGACTATCCCTCAAAGTCTCAAGAACCACACTAACGTGTTGCTCGTGCTCCTCCTGGCTGTGGGAATATATCGATATATCATCAATGAAGACTATCACGAACGAGTCTGAATAAGGCCTAACACTCGGTTCATCAAATCTATAGGAGCGGCTGGGGCATTGTCACCCAAATGACATAACCAAAAACTCATAATGCCCATACCGAGTGTGAAAAGCTATTCTGGGGACACTGGACGTCCTAATCCTCAACTGATGGTAGCCGGATCTCAAGTTAACCTTCAAAAATACCTTGGCACCCTGAAGCTGATCAAACTAATCATTAATCCTCGACGATGGATACTTATTCTTTATTGCAACCTTGTTAAACTGCCGGTAATCAATACACATTCTCATCGACCCATCCTTCTTCCTAACAACAACACCGGCGTACCACAAGGCGAAACACGGGGTCTAATGAAACCCTTCTCAAGCAAATCATGTAACTGCTCCTTCAACTATTCCAACTCAGGCGGGGCCATACGATACGACAGGATATGAATGGGCTGAGTGCCTTGAGACAGATCAATGCAAAAGTCAATATCCCTATCGGGTGGCATACTCGACAGGTCTGAAGAGAAAACATCTGGGAACTCATGAACAACGGGCACCAAACCAATAGAAGGGACATCGGCACTAGAATCACGAACATACGCCAAACACCCCTTCTCGACCATACGCCGAGCCTTCACATAAGAGATAACACTATAGGTAGAATGACCATATACGGTGCAAAATAAAATCGAAGTTTCTCTATCACAAACCAAAACAGTACCTGCACCACCACCTCTAGCATCTCTACCCCCACCTCCAATACCTCTACCTCCACCTCTAGCATCTCTACCTTTACTTCTAATACCTCTTCCTCCACCTCTATCATCTCTACCTCCACCTATAATACCTCTACCTCCCCCTCTAATACCTCTCCCCAAGTGATGTGGAGAAACTTCTCCAGAAATAGCTGTGCAAAGTGCTCCCAAGTCAAAGCTGATAACCAACTGGTATAGCCAATCAATAATCTCTCCAACCTCCTCAAGGCCTCCGAAGACATAGCTGATCTATCACCAGTAGTGTTGTTGCATTGTTGAAGAAGCAGTTTGTTACCTCGCAATTCGCGAAAGTACAAGAGTAGAGGTTCAAATTTAGCTTTGAGAAACCAAACCGCATGACAAAAAAGAACAAATGTGAAACGTTTCCTAACTCGGTAGCCTCTGGGGGATAAATACAAACGTCTCCGTACTGATCCATCAGACTCTACTAAGCTTGTCTGTGAACTTTGGGACCCATGTAACCTAGAGCTCTGATACCAACTTGTCACGACCTGGATTTCTCACCCTCGGGTGTCATGATGGCACCTACTAATGAGAGCTAGGAAAGCCAATCCTTTAGTTCAATCACTTCATTAACCAATGATTTTTTTTTACAATTATAATGCGAATATATGATAATAGCGGAAATTTACATTCAAGCGGAAGACGCTGATAAAATATATGAAAACTATATCTAATACAAATACTTTATCCTTAACCACCCAAAATCTGGTGTAACAGTGTCAGAGACGGTCTAGGATTTACTATATACAAAGTCTTGAGAAATAATAATACACTATTCCAGAATATAAGGGAAATGAAATATGAGTAGTAGGTAGAAGAAGACGCCAAGTCCTGCGGACGCTTGCAGGACTATCTCGGGTCGCCTGATGATCAAGAATCAGCAATCTCTCTGCGGTTGGAAGTCTACAGCATTGGGGTTTGTACGAAAGAATGTAGAGTGTAGTATCAGCACAACCGACCCCATGTGCTGGTAAGTGTCTAGCCTAACCTCGGTGAAGTAGTGACGAGTCTAGGACAAGACCACCAAATAAACCTGTGCAATTGCATAATATACAACGAAAACTAAAGCATAAACAAAAAAGCAAGGATGGGAGGGTAAAACATGCTTCGAGGAACGATAGGTAGAAACGGAATATCAAGAGAACTACAAACAAATCAAAATCCAATCACTAACAAGAGTAAGAAAAACAAAGACAGATTTCACTTTCTTTTCATATCTTGTCACAGGCGTTCAACCCGCTCCCTTTTCATTATATCTCGTGGTAGGCGTACCACCCGCACCCATTTTATAATATCTTGTGGTAGGCGTACCACCCCCTCCCATTTCATTATATCTCGTGGTAGGCGTACTACCCGCACCCATATAATATTGTTGCGGCATGCAACCCAATATATATATATATATATATATATATATATATATATATATATATATATATATATTATTGTGGTGTGCAACCCGATCCATATATATAGTATTGTTGCGGCGTGCAACCCGATCCATATATATAATATTGTTGCGGTGTGCAACCCGATCCATATATAATATTTAGAATTATAACGAGAGTCCCGACAAGGGATTAAGAGGTCTACACTATCCCGGCAAGGGAGAAAAAGCTATAACCAAACTTGTTACAACACCTAACTACCACAGTCATACCCAAACTTGTTACAACACCTACCTACCTCAGTTATACCCAAACTTGTTACAACATCTAACTACCTCAGCTATAACCATAATCCTTACCTAACACAAAGACTAAGTACCCATAATATCAATTAAGAACTCAAAACAAGGGAACCACAACTCAACAATAGTCCGGCAAGGTGCAACATAATGATCTCTTCTCTTTCTCACTTTTACTTCACAATTCACTTCACAACTCGAGCCACTGCTCTAGAGGTTCGATTATAAGTTATACTTTCACAATTCATTATACAACTGGAGCCAATGCTCCTCAACATCCATAGGTCACAATTCTTTTCACAACTTTACACAAAAATAGAAGTCTTCACCAAGGCATGAATAACATAACGAAATCATGGAAATCACAATATAAGACTCGCGGTCATGCTCGACTCCAATGTATATATACTCATCACCATGCCTATACATCATACTCAATAGGAAACAAATACCAAATAGGACACAACTCCTAATACCTCAAGCTAAGGTTATACCAAACATTTACCACGAACTGCCACGACCAGCTGAAGCCTCCAACATTGCTTTTCCTTTCGAATTTTGCTACAACACAATCGTATCTATGCATAATTGATTTAACAACATCAATAAATGCTAAACAATTCAATTCTGATACTTAATTATAGCTTTCTAATCATTCTTTCCAAAAACCCAAAATCGACCTCGGGCCCGCTTAGTCAAAATACGAGGTTCGGACCAAAATCAAATCCCTCATTCACCCATGAGTCTGAATATATAATTATTTTCAGAATTTTACCCCAAAACAAGGTATAAATCACAATTAATTAAAAATTCCTAACTGTACCCAAATTCCTAATTTTCTACCCTTAATCACATACTTTTAGCCTAGAAATCTAATGTGTGTTAATGGAATTGAAGAAAATGAGTTTAAGATTACATACCCCATGAGTTTGTGGTGAAATCCTCTTTCAAAAATCCCCCAATTTGGAGTTGAGATGAAGAAGTTATGAAAACTATGAAGAATCCCGTTTTTGCTATTGTTTAAATGACTGAGCAAAAATGCTCTATGCGTTCGCGACAAAGCCTATGCGATCACATAGGTTTGACTCTCCTGAACTACGTCTATGCTAAGGGCCGCGTTCGCATAGGGTTAAAACTACCAGGCCCCAGACCCATCTCCTATTCTATGCGTTCGCGACAGACCCAGTGCGTTCGCGTAGAGTAATTTCCCCAAGCTTCGCGTTCGCACCCAGGTCCATGCGTTCGCGTAGTGCAAACTTGCCCCCTTCCCTGTTTGTTCATTGCGTTTGCATGGATGACCATGCGTTGGCATAGTGTAAAAGCCTGGGCACCAGAAGACAGTAGAAAATACCAGATTTCTAAGTCCAAACACACTCTGAAATACCCCCGAGCCCTCATGGCTCCTAACCAAACACACATAATAAGTCAACAACATCATACAGACTTATCCGTACGATCAAATTACCAAAATAACCTTAAAAACAATAGATCAAACCTCAAAATCAGAACTTTTTCTCAAACTTCATCAAGTTTCAAATTTAGGATTTCAAGTCCGAATCACGTCAAACGATGTCCGTTTTCAAATAAATTTTACAAAAACATCTTAAATCATATATAAGTCCTGTACTGAGCGCCGAAACCAAAATACGGGCCCGATACCAACACATTCTAATCAAATTTTATTTAAATTTTTCTTAACAATTTCAGAAAAATAATTTCCTTTAAAAATTTATTTCTCGGGCTCGGGACCTCGAAATTTGATTCGCGGCATATGGCTGAGTCCCATATTTTTCTATGGTCCTTCCGGGACCATCAAATCACGGGTCCGGGTCCGTTTACCAAAAATATTGACCAAAGTTAAATTTATTCATTTTCACATCAAAACTTTACATTTTTCATAGAATTTTACATTTAAGCTTTCCTGCTGCACGCCCGGACTGCGCACACAAATCGAGGCAATTCTAAATGATGTTTTCAAGGCCTCAGGGACACTGAATTTAATTAAAACAGGTGATGACCCTTTGAGTCGTCACAATCAACAATACAGATA